>LIAE01008458.1:212705-227661 GCA_002287525.1 Diploscapter pachys | reverse complement strand
TTGAAGTCCTTCAAGTCGAACACAGAGTCGATGGTAGAAGTCATGGAAGAAGTAAGTAGTTCACAGCGTCTATTCCGTAAATGTCGTTGTTTTCTCCTATTTTGTTGATTTTTTCGAATTTTCAGCTGGCAGTGATCGTCGAAGCAGAGAAACTCCGAGCTATGGAATCCCGGAACTCGCTGAAACGCGAATCGCAAAAGGATAGAGAGGCCCAACAACTACAGGTTTTAAATGGCAGATTTCAGGGAAAATGAGGACTTTGTAGATTATTATCCGTGAAAGACAGGTCGAATTAGAGCGCTTGAGAGCCGAACTTGCGGCAGCGGAAAAACTCGAAAACGACTTGATGATACAAATTCAGACTTTGACAGAATAAATTTATTGAAACAAACTGTATTCAGAATTTTATTTGTGTACAGAATCATGTATGAAATGAAAAAGATTTGCCATGAAGAAAGAAAATGCTAGATTGAATCACAGTAATGCATCGAATCGCATGTCTGTATTTCACAGATGTAGGGCTTACCATATCTGCAATCAATTCAGAGAAACTACTTGTAAATAATTAAAGCCTACCCCCTGCAGCTTGTTACGTTCCAATGAATATTATTCACATCGTTAGTCGCCATTGAATATGCACAACATGCGGATTGGCAACCGTTACAATGATTGTCGATTATATCGGATGAATTGGTGATCCATGGTTGATAATCTCCATCTCGCAGCTAAAACCTTCCAAATTTAGCGAGTATTTAAGAGTGAATGTTAATAAAAAATAAACATTTTTAGCAAAGTCGATATAAACGGGGGGTCAGGGCTGGTCAAAGACTCAAATTTTGAAAATTCGAAGTCAAAGACAAAGACAAAGGAAGAATCATTTTCAAAAATCTTCGAAGACAGTCAAAGACAAAGTTCAACTTCTCTGGACCCCGAAGTCGAAGTCCCCAAAAACCCTCAAAGACAAAGACAAAGCTTTGTCCAGCCTTGACAGGGGTCTGCAAATCAGACTGATTTTCATACTAATTCTCATGGTGCTATTTGATTTTCAAAAAACGAATAGCACCATGAGAATTGGTATGAAAATGAACAATATAGGTGAAAATCAGTCCGATTTGCGGACCCCTGATTATGTTGACTTTGCTAAAACTTTGATTTTTACTGAATTCACTCTTAATTAAATTCTTACCGTTCGTCCTCCAACCCACATAAACTGCTTTGACAACGGATCATCACATTTTAATCCTAACCAGAAGTTGAAATTAGTATAAGTCAAATTCTTGGCTAATACTGAAAATTAACGTTTTCATAATTAAATTAAAATATAAAATCAATACAATTCCATAGAAATTGCATTTTGGCATCATCTTCTACCGTATCTAATGATAAGATATTGCTATTCGATTGATCGCTACAGGTCTGTTCCGCCTTCCTCCAATCTAGAGAAATCACCTTAGCTTGATAACAACCTAAACGGTTGCTGACTTATCCAAAATAAGTCAAATTTAATATATACCCAAATCAGGCTTAATTCTGCCATTATCCAATTTTCTCGTCATTGGTGCATAACCAGCTGGGCACCAACAGTTAACTGAAAATGTATGACGATGTTTTTTCGCTATAATACACCTACCATCGCATAGCGCGTAAACGATGAACGTCACAAAGTCGCTATATGCGTTATCGCTGTTAGCTTCAAAGTAACCCGGCGAAGCCAAGCTTTGAAATACATATGGTATATTATTATCCAGTTCTGAATAATTAATTCATTCTAAATATATCACTAGAATATTTAAACATACGATAAATGATTAACGTTCCGCCATTCTCTTTGAACAAACTCGCTAGCGGCTCAGCGTTAGTGAAACTGCTACTTGAATAGGATATTAAAATGATAACCATATGCGTATTATCGCGATGCCGTGTCGTATTAGTAAATTGATCCATGGCTAGGTTTAGGGCACTAAATTTAAACCTTAATTTAATTAATTGTAAAAAAAATCACCCTAATAGTCCTGCTAAAGTAATGGTATTTTTAAATTTCGGGAAGTCTGTATTATTAAAGTTAAAATAATTTTGATCGATGTCGCCCAACGATTTCATCAACGTCGCATCGTCATTGTATGCGATGAGCCCCATTCGAGTATGCATCTAATTTTGAAAATTTCCATAAAAAGTCTATGATTAAATTACCTTAACTCCATCGTTGGCATCATATTTTCGAATAGTTAAGCTATTAGCGACGTTTCCTAGTAGAGGGAAAATCTAAACTCCATTCTTTTACTTCTAAATGCAGTATCAGGGAAATGTAATTCACACATGTTTTAAACGTTCACAAATTTCTTTACCTAAAATGCTACTATTGGTTAGTAACAAGGGATATTTTCAAATTTTATGAATATTGATACCTCATTCATATAATGGAGTCTATTATTAAAGCTAGCGTCGATGATATACATGACATCTAACCATATCGAGGATAAATCGCAACTACATTTTGGTGGTGTTTGTTGACAAGTACCATAATCCGCATGGATGAATAATAGAAATATCGTAGCCAATGAGAAAATTCTTTTTAGCATTTTCTCGAGGGAAGTTTAGTCAGCTAGTCGGAATTGCTCGTAGACTCTGACCACAGATTCCGAGGCATTTATACGGAAACCTGATATCAGAGAACTGATAAAAAGGATTATAAACGAAGTAATAAAATATAGTTTGAAAAGGTTGGAACTTGACTTTTTCTGGTGAATTCCTACAAAGATCTAGAGCAGAAGACTGATAGGCAATGCCAAATTGTCTGGTACAAAGTGCGATTTTCAGCTAATTGAATAAATTGTTATTAAATACAAGTTGATTAAACCTTATCAGTAAGGAAATTAGTAATATCATTTCAGTATGTTCTGCAAAAAGACGCCAGTTTTGTCTATCTTTTTTCTTTTCCTCATACTATTTCTTGGAAAAACTGGTGTCTTTTCTAACTGGTGGCCTGATGACTTTTCTAGAAGTCCCAGAAACATGTTTTGTATTTTGTAAGACAAGTTTTTGCAGCAAGCCTCAAATTATTGCCCTTATGCTGGCACTTATCGAATAGTTTAAATCGTGCTTATCATTTTTCAAATTGCACCGCTTTTTCGAGTAAAAGTTGTGTCCGATTTAATGATCAATAAATGTCCTATTTTATTGAATGAAGTGAGTTATAAAACTCGCTAATTCAGAGAAGTATCAAAGGTCAGGAATAATAAAATGCTACTTTCTTTCGAGGATAGTAACTTTAGAAAGTTGATAATTTTAGATGATTCAGAGTTTTATCTCGATTTTCACACTTCTCAGATTATTCATAGATATTACGAATTTTGGAAGTGTTAATAATTTTGAATCATGCCTGAGAAAATAACATTTTAAATATTTCCAACTACAACTCAAAATTGTGACCCAGAACTCTGTACGATTATACAGTCGCTATCAATTTGAAGCGTCCGGAATGCACCATATCATTCACGCTATCAGCAAAATATCCACTACTTTGGCTTTAATAAGCAGTTTTCGAAATTCGGCCACACCCTTCGCGTGCGATTATGAATGAATTTCGACAATTTTTTTACGAAATAGTTCTGAAACGGTCATATCATGAAGTAAGAAGTGCATAATGTTATGAAATTCCAGGCTTAAGAACGCTTTAGCAATAAAATGTTAAGCTATATTTTAAGGAATTTTCTAGGGCTAAACTTCATGAACTTATAAAATATGAGACTTTAACTTGACTTCAAAATCCTTGAACTTTAATATTTTTATTCTGGGATATATATTCTAAAGCCAAAACCAGGGTTATCGTAAAGTTTGTTACAATGTCTGAATAATGTATTCGAATTAACATCCCCTATAAAGTTGCCTTTCCGAAGAGAACAACTCCTATAATTCTTGGGGCTATCCCTCATAATTGAATATATCTGTCATGTTCAATTGACTAGGCAATAGATGTTAGTTTGTGAGGACTCATAAAATAATTTGCAGTTCCTCGATATAATTCATATATGTCCATATGCCAAATTTATGAGCCTATAAATGAAGCCTGCCCGGGAAGTTGTTGCCTCCTGAGAAGTTTAGGCGCACCTAACCTAATTTATTTATGATCAAATATGTAGAGAGAAATCCTCAGCTTTTGAAGAGTTATGTGATGGCGTCATAAGGGTTTTTTTAATATAAATGTTCGATTATCATAGATTAGTATTGCGCTGTGAGAGGATTATCATTGATTATTATCTTATAAATTGGAACAAAAATTGTGCGAAACATATTTTAAAATAGAACTAAGAACCAATCAGATAACTTTTTAATGAATATCTATCTAGTCTAAGTTCTGTGAAACAACCATTATTATTAAATCTTTTAAAAATTTCCTAATATTTTGTTCTTTCGATTTTATTCGAATTGGCAAATTCAAGAGTCCCACGCGTATGATATTACTCGTTTGATCTATCATTCTTCGCGTTTGTTTCTCGAGAAGAATTCTCTCATCTTATCTCTAGAGATATAGCTTGAAAGCCGGCTGCAAATACGGCACTTAGAGATGTACTCCTTTAGATTCTTTAGAGCTCTTAGCCTTTGCAAAGAAATGCATCGAAATCCTTAGTGATTTAATTCCTTGATGACTCTTGGAAATCCTTTTCCTTCAGAAGCGATTTTCAGGATTTCGCGTGATTTTATAGATTTCATATCAGCAAATCTATCTTTCGAGACTTTAATGAATGTCTTACGAATTTCTAGACATCACTAGCTTGTCTTAATTTTAGAACATGTCCTATTTTGCGCAAATCAAAACATAAACAGTTTTTAATCTCATTGAGTGAGCCTGACTTTCCCCAAGTCTAAAAACTCATGTGTTGCTATTTTAATACAGACTAGAGAGTTATGACATCGTAAAGTCGCCAAATAGCCCACATCCTATTTTAGTAATTGATTCACTCAAATATCCTGAATGGATTATGCAAGTCTTTGCAACGATTTCTGCATAACATCCTATATTTACTTTGCAAAAGTGATTCCTGGGTATCCTCTTGATAAAAACTTAATTCATGTAATTTTTCTAAATCCGAAAAAATCAACATCAAACTTTTACTGCTCGCTATTTTTTACATCGGTAAAATTAATGTTTTCTCGGAGTTTTAGCAAATTTTACCCGTTTTTTTTCGAGTCATTATAATGAGCCCCTTGTCTATTTTATCCAATTCCATAAATGGACGTCTTTCTAGTTTAATTACGTATCCCCTTCGTATATTTTTAGTTCGATCAAAATTTTATAAAACGTATTTTCGCAACCCCGCAAATTTTAAAGGCCTTTTCCAATTATAATTCTAGCACCTGCTTATTCTAATGTCAATCACGTAAATCTTGCAGCAGAAATACCGAAAAGTTCCGAGTCGGTTTTTATTTTTGGAAACTTTCGATAATTAAGAATTCGGCAGCCCGGGGTTGGTCAAGATACTCCATTCCAAAATAAATCGTGGGTTGTTTATGATCATTCAAGACTTCGGAAATTGCCTTGAACTTTTGCTCATTAACTTTTTCATTTTCTCCAAGTTTCCAAGCTCGTTCATTCACTTCATTAACTTCGACTTTTGGTCGTTTGAGTTCCAAATGAGCCTGTGTTTTTGGAACTGGAGTTTAACGTCACTTAAAATCAAAAGATCACGTTTTCCCAAGCATTTTCCAGATCGCGTTTTATCTTTGGACTGGTTCATTATCATGCTCGGTTCCGCCTATTTTCTGTTCACATGCTAGTTCCGATTTTTTCACATCTAAAGTCCAAGATTTCGCGACTTTCGCTTCTTGCAGCAGCAGCACCAAAGCTAGGCCAAATGAGACAGAAACACCCCAAAGTCAGGCTTTTTCGCGGTCGAATTTAGTTCCGGTGGGCCAAGAAATTAGGGGTTCCCTTCGAAATGTCCTTTTTTAACAGAATTTTCGTCTTTTTTGTTAAAGACTAAAAAATAAGCATTTTTCTCTAGATTCTCTTAATTTTATTTGAATATTTTCGAAAGAACCAACTAAAATTTTCTGCATATTTTTGGCAAAAATATTTTCCGTCCAAAAAGTGGCGTAACTTGCCATATTGGCTTTGTTAGGCGCTTGACAAATGGATTAGTCGAGGAAAATTCATCGAGAGGAGAAAAATTTCGTCTCTCTAATGAGCGCTTCCTGAGAATATCATTTCAGTTGATACATTAGAAAGGTTCACCGTTTATTTTTGATATTTTTTATGTCGGATGGCAATTAGTAAAAGTAGTAATAAAAATTGAATTCAATTTTCACCAACCATATTTTTTAATTTTAGTCGATTTTTGCTTACTATTTTTATGAATCGCTATATTGGAATCGGATTGAACGAAAATCGGAGTACAAAATTTTCAACTTCCGAATTCTACCTAGCTTTATCACATAGTAAATTCATACTTTAGAGTATATACAAGATCATTCTTCCAGTTCATTGATTATCATCGCATTTGAACTTTCATTTTTTATTCCGCTCATTTTTGCAAAATTTCTATATTTTAAATATATCCACGTAGTTTGATCTCAGAATTTCGAGGCATAACATAATTAAATATTCAGAAGCACGAATGAAAAATTGCATTATAAGGCACACTTTAAAAATTATTTTTATAATATGCATTTTAGCTAACGCACTCCAAATACTCGTTACCCTATGCGTAGAGTCAAACAAACAATTATTTTCTCTAATTATTTTCGTTTTTTCCTGCTTCGTTATCTACGATGTGGGTTCCGGCTTTAAATTCATTGTTAAAATGTGGGTTTTTTTAGACTTTCGAAAATAGGTATTCTCTTCGTTTTTCATTGTTAATTTTGCGGTCTGACGCGGAAAAATACGAGAGACCGAATTTCTCAATGAAATGAAAATACCAAATATTTTGACAATAAGCATGTGTGCGTGAACTTCCGGGATAAAGGTCAGATATCGAAATATGAATTTCTTTATCTTAACTGGCATTAATTTCCAATTTAGACCAAGTCAAATTTGGTATTATTAGAATAACTCGAAAGTCTCGTAACCTCGCTACTTTATGAGATAGTATGTAAGAGTTAGAGATTCTTCCTCTATCCTCTCCTAACCCTATAAGCTATTTTCCCAAGTTGCGAGATTTCCGAATACTCTATTATTAGAGTTTATAAATCCAATGGCAATAATTTCTCCATCCAAAGTATATCATTCCAAAAGTTTGCAACATATTCCAAATAATTTATGTTGATATATTAAAGCCATATGATCCATAATTTCGTGCTCATGATTCAATTTACTTTTGCCAAATTCGAGTTAGATGATCAAAAAATATGAATTTCGGTTGAAATATGTGAAAACTTTGACTCTTCTCGCACGCTATTTGGCTTAGACTTGTTTCTAATCATGCATGCGAAAACATGATATAAAAATCATATTCTAGGGATAAGATCCAAGTTTGTCTATATTTAGGCAGTTCTATGAATTTTGGTTTTGTTTTTTTTTTAATTTTAAGAATATCTTAAACTTGAAATGTTATATCTAGTCTAAACTATTTTTTATTTCATATTTATAACATCATATGTTGAAAATTAGTCTTTAGTCCATATGATAGGGCTCCATTTACATTTGCATATTCAAGTTTTGGGTATTCAAATTTATGATCGAGTGCTTACCTTTTCAGTTAAACCATATAGCATTTTTCAGATATTGCATTTTTCCTGAACGCGAAAAAAAAGCTTATTTCCTTTGAAGTTGTTGATTTTTCGTTGCTTTTATTCAAAACACTATTTTTCATTAGAGCGACTCTAACAGGTTCAGAATGAAGACTAATTTCGCGAAAAAGGGGACTCTTTTGAATTGTACGACTATTTTTGACACTGAATTGACTCTTTTGAGGATTGAATTTTGTGTTTCTCATTGTAGTGAAGTTGCATTTTCAGAGATAGATTCAAAGCAACTTGTCGTTTTCTGATTGTTATGTTTCAATTTATCGTTGATTCGAGAGAAAGTCGATATTCATGCAGCAATAAGAGATCGAATTTGGGGAGCGAAATAGTCAGTTGCGTACGAGAGAAACGAGGCGAATAGCGTAATTTTGAATATTGACGTTCTCTTCAATCAATAATACAAAAGGATTAAATAATTTTTCATTCATTCATTCTCATCATATGTGTTATTTCATTGTCCCAAAGAAAATTTGACAAGTAATTAAACTATCATGCTAATTAATTGTGATAGGCAATCTGGATTTTCGTGATCCTGCGAAATAGTATGTAAAAGCAAAGGAGCATTTTCCTACGATTCCTATCCTCTCCTATCCCTACATGCTATTTCGTTGGGTCTCAAGCTCGCGAATTCACGGACAATCCAAATAGCCAATTGATACGATATATATCATATCACTTTTATGGAATTCTCCGTAATTAGGAAATCTCGTAAACTCACAATTTGAAGAGAGCATGTAAAATGAAAGAGCGTTTTTTGCCCCCGTTTTCCAACACATTGTCACTTTCTTCGAGCTTCTCCGAATATCTTCATTTTCAAAGCTCTCTATTCTGCATTGTTCAAGCGTATAATGCTGGAAAGCGTGCCTCTCTTCGTGTCAGCGTGGCGTAGCGGATAACGAGTTAGATTTTTGCCCTTTCTTGAGCGATAAGCGAGAGATCTTCGGTTGAGAGAATGCAGAGAAGCGCAGAAAGATTTGAAGTTTGTTGGAAGAGGGGAATACACTATCCTAATTTCTACGCATTATCTATTCGTTGTGGTGTGATTTTTCTGAATACCCTAATTCCAACTATATCCTTCATCTGGATCAATAGTAGGTATTCCCTAAAAGCTCTCTCCCATATCCTAATATCCAACTTCTTATATTCGTCTTATATTTGATGTGTTTAGAATCCAGGATACAGGATGTCATTGAAGAATCATAAATCACGCAGCCTTGTTTGGTTCGGGTTTGGTTAAATAAGAAGTAGGTAAAAGGCCCTTCTGCTCATTTCCGTTCCTGACTTGTCTGTGCGTGTCTTTCAAAGTCTTTCAGCCCATCAAAACGCTTATCGAATTTAGAGGTCTACATTTTCTTTTACCTGTCTGCGTTCCTAATCTTCGGCTTTTTCCTCTGAGAAAATTTCACCGATTCATCAATCATCGAAAATCCCAAAGATTTTGCGAGCAAAATTCGAAAATAACATGATCAATCTTCGTTTTTAGTTTCGTTGGAACTTCGAAAATTTTATTTCTAGAGATTCGTATCGACAATTTTTTGTTGATATTGCCAATGGCCGATTACTTGAGACAAAATAAAGGGACGAATGTCTGATGCATAAAAATTAGCGCGTTGTTTACAGACGAATAGACGACGTTTCATCTATTCGAAGAGTGCTTTTGACGACTATTTTGTAATACGCAATGCACGTATTGCATATCCGAATGTGCGCATCACATATTTCGTCTCCAGTTATCAGTTGATTAACAATAGCATTTTTATAGCGTAAACTATCATATCCTTGATTTAAAAAAATAATATTTTGCTATTTTCCTGGATCCTTGAGTTTCGTAACATCGTAGTTTATGAAATATGATACATTTTATGAGCATATGTTAGTTTGACGTCTTTTTAGTGTGTTTTTGCGCCATCTTATTCCCGACCACGAGGTATCTAAGTGCCCTAATTTTTGACATTACAAAATAACGGTCAAAATATGAGAAAGATAGCTAATTTTTGCGGTACTTACGTGATAAATCAATCATTTTTCGAAATTTAAAGAACCAAAATGTGGTACTCGACGAGCTCTACAATGTTTCTCATGAGAATTTTTCTGGTATTTTGAAGATTTTTGAAATTTGAATGAGAAGGCAGCCCACTTTCTCTGGTTTGGATCTAAAGATTGAAGAACTCGAACCAAGTTACCAAAACAATCAAATTATCCTACTTCATCCCTCAAGTTTATGCTCCGAAATTCGGTTTTCCTGACGAAATGAGCTGCTCGGCTTTTTATTGTCTTCTAGGTAAGCATAGGAAAGAAATAGAGAAAATTGAGAAGGATAGTAAAAAAATTCTAGCTCCTCTAAAACAATTTCAGTTTCTTTTTCTAATGTTATTCCCTCGTTTTCTGTCTTTCTACGTCAATTTCAAATCTTATTTCTTCAATTCTGAATCTCTAAATCTCACGTTTTCAATGATAAATTTTAGATTATAATTTGTTTTTTCTTCTAAATCTTATATTCTCTCTTTCAAGGTGCACTTTTTTAATTCGGACGCTTTTCATCCCTAATTTTGGGTCATATTTTATCCTGTTTAATTCTTTAAATTTTTTTGTTATTTAAAGATCTTTCTTTCTTTTCTATATCTATTACCACCACCTTTAAATTCTACTTCTTCATTGGTTTTCTTGCAGCCTCCCGCTATTAGCAGCCGTAAGGGAATGTTTTATCCCGCACGTCAATTCTTTCAATCTTCAGGAATCCGAGTTTCTTTGAAACTCCCCCAACCAGCAAATTTAAACTTATTCGAAATCATCCACAGCATTCGGGGAGAATTTTATCGGACTTTTGAATAATTCCTAATGCTCATGATATATATATATAATGGGCAACTTTGAGAGATTGTATAGATTTTGTAAAATATTATATTTTCAACAGCCTGAAAATCATCAAATCTTAAAACTATGCGAAATAGTTTAGGAAAGAGATACTTTTCCTACAATTCCTACCCTATATTTAGCACGGTTTGAGGTTCTAAAATAGCCTATATTTTTCGATTTTTCTCGTATAAATTTCAAATTTTAGGTCATAGATAAGCTTTTAATGTCTTTGATATCTCTATGCTTTCTTTCATTATTTCCCAAATCCGATAACTTTTTCTATACTTAAAACCTAATCTCTGATAAGCTAGATTTATTCATATTTCATATCTTCTTGATTCAATCTGAAGCATAAACAAGTTTTTCCTTGCTCTGCATACTACGTGAACCTTCACGTATATTTTTTATTAAATCCGGACCGAAGCATGTTAATGTCATTATCATTTTACTATTTCTTTAACACATCAAATCAGATAGACCAAAATATTCAAAATCTTATCATTTAATGGTTAATCTGGAATTCCCAAGATTCAAAATACGGAACACTTTTGAAAATACCTTGGGAATGAAAGATATTCCTATCCATCCCTACACTATTTTCGAATATCCGGACTAAATTATTTTTATTCGAATGATAAAATTTGTTATTTTCCCTTCACGCGCCGAATGATTTTCCGATAAGGACCGTTTTTGCTCGACTAGCGGTGCCTGGAACCTTTGGGCGGAAAATCTGCCGAGTGAAAATCTAACGTACCGATATTTTTTGCCTAATGCACCCAAGCGGAAATCGCCTTTTATCAGCACGTTTTTCATCTTATCATTTCGTGACGGGAAAAACCCAGCTTTTTTATTATTTTATTCGAATCTTCACAACCCAGAATCCTAGGCAAAATGCATTTCCTTTACTTAGAAATTCGAGAGGTTTTTAATTTTTCGATTTAAACCTTAAAGTTTACCTATTTTCGCAGCGAAATACGAATATTTTCTGCACTTTTATCGGAATTAGCGAAATGTTTTGAACGTTTAGGAAAATCTCTAGTTTGCGTTAGAGACTTGCGAAAATCCAACTACAAAATATTGGATTGTCGTTCCGGAAAATTTTCTCAACTTTCAAAGTGTAAATCTAATTTTTATCGACAAATGCAAGTATTTTGGGCGAAAATTTGATACATATTCTGGAATAAAGTTCAAAAATTTCCCATTCTTTGTTCTTATTCCCTTGCAACACTGGACTTTCGAGCACTCTAGAGAAATTCAATGCAATATTAAAAAGTCTTGGGCACGATTTTCGAAATTCAGGAAAATCGAAAATATCTCTCAGAAAGTGAATATTTCGCTTCTTGTCATCATTTTAATTGCCCTCAGATATTGAGCGAAGACGGGAAATCGTAATAATATCATGTCTCGAGGGACTTTCGTGTCCCTTTTAATTCATATCTAGCGAGATTTCTGGATTGACTAACCTTAGTTTCTCTATCTTAGGTTTTTCTTTCTATATAATTTTCCCCTATACTATTTTTCAATTCCTTTCTTTCTATATCTAAATTTCCGTACGTACTATTTCTCCAATTTTCTGCTTCTACGTTCAAAGATTCTTTGTGCCTTCTCCACTTTCTATAATTTTCTCTTATATTATTTCTCATGTTCTGCTTCTCTACTTCAAATCTAAGTACGGCATTCGTCAATTGGCTTCATATAGGGAAAATTGTCAGAAAGGGTCCGGCTTTCCCCGACTCTAACAAATTTCCCGTCCCAATATATGAAAAGTTCGCGTTTCTCATCAAAATCACATTTTTCAGCGATATATCCGAGGCTTTATTATGTATCTCATGAAATCTCATTACATCGAGAGATGTTTGCGATATTTTTAACTCGAATCTCAACACACATTTGTAGCGTCAATAGCTTGAAAATTGTAGACTATTCAAAGTTAAGAGTGTCCCATTGATAGAAATTTTTACTTGGGCTCAATTCAAGCTTAGGCATATGTAAAACTCCGAACAACATTGCCCTATAACATTCAGGATATGTAATTTCTTTCAAATCTAAAATTTCCCTCAATTATGTCTGAATTTCAATACCATCAAACTATTCTATCCAGGGCATGCATATGTTTTAGACAGACCTAAGGAAGACGATCGTCAGTGATCCCTTACGACCTACCCCTCATAATATTTCTTTAACACTTTTGTATTTCTAATTTGAAAATTTCCAAAATTTTCGCTGTGCGCGATGTCATCATTACTACAGTTTGACTTTTGCGACCTACCCCCACATATTTTATTCGTCTGACGAAAGTGCTCCCTAGGCCTGGTCTTAGATCTAAAATTGCCCCGTCAATATTTAAAAATCCTATTTATTCTCTGATTTCAAATAAATCTACCCCATTATCTTCCTGGATCGTTGATTCACTCAATTTCTCCACATACAAGTCGCGTTCGTTTTTCCGCTTCATTACACGAATGCGAATGCATTCACTTCCTACTACAATCCAAATAACTGAATAACTCGATTACTGGCATCAATGTCGGAGAAACGCTAGTTTTTAACTCTAAGTTAATTTATTTTAGAATTATTTAAGAATTAGCTGATACGTTCTCAATCTAGGCAACAACAAAAGAAAACATGAGGGAAATTATACATCCCCTCTGTCATCTCTTAAATCTGTATGTTATTTCATCGAATCGAAGTTTTCGAATACCCTTACATATGCTAAGTTTATCGTAATTTTAAATTATTTCGGGTTAATTTGCGCCTACTTCTAACTCGATACCATTAATTTTTTTACTAAATTTTAATATTCCAGGTTCGATGGATTTCATGGAGTTTTAATTACTGATTGAGGAAGATGAATGCAACTGTTCAAGCCCTACCATATCCTGATTGTTTCTACAGTAGATTATGCAGACCGGTACTTATTAGTAAACAGGTAAAAATCCAGGTTTCAAAGAAATGTCATAATCAAACGAACTGTCTCTTAAATGCCATCGTATGAGTTGTAGGTATAATGTTATCTTAAAACTAACTAAATCGGAAAGAAAAAGTATGCTTCAACAAATTACTTCAAAAGATAAAATCTTAAACTAGTATCTATTCTAACATTTGCGTTCTAAAAATGTGTAATTAAAAATTCAAGGTGCCCGAAGAATGGGCCAAGCCGATGTACGGCTTCATCATGCCGGTTATCGTTACTCTAACCGTTGCAACCAACTCCTTCATCGTCATCGTTCTATCCCACAAATACCTTCGGACCCCGACAAACTACGTCCTCTTAGCCATGGCGGTTTCCGAACTTTTGACGGGGCTTTCATGCATGCCATGGTTTCTCTACTACTATACTT
The DNA here is from genome assembly GCA_002287525.1 of Diploscapter pachys. Classification (NCBI taxonomy): domain Eukaryota; kingdom Metazoa; phylum Nematoda; class Chromadorea; order Rhabditida; family Rhabditidae; genus Diploscapter; species Diploscapter pachys. The sequence continues at coordinate 213,724 of LIAE01008458.1, read as the reverse complement.
TATCCGGTATCATTACAATCAAGAAATTCTCAAAAATTGAAGTTTTCAGGTCATAAAACCGACGCTCTGACAGGACTACCCTCATTTTGGTGTTATGCCATCCCATACATGGCCTCATTTTTCCCTTCGATATTTCAGTAAGTCATATATGCATTTTTTAAAATCATGGTAATTTATATTTTCTGGAAACTAGTGATTTTGAAAGATAAGTTTTCTTTATAGACTTGCCTACTGCCAATCTCTTAACTATGCTTTATGACGCTTAACAAACATAAAAATCATTGGTTAATCAATTTCAGCACCATGGCAATTTGGATGACCGTATACTTGGCCATCCAACGATATATCTATATTTGTGTGCCTTCGCTAGTTCGCCGATTTTGTACCATTCACAGGAGTAAACAAGTAATTTTAATTCAGGCTACCAAAATATTTTGCTACATTTGATAATTTAGGTAATTATGATGATCTGTATGTTGGCTATTTTTATGTACCTTCCGGAACCGTTCGCAATAAGGCATGAGAGCCACGAAATGATCGATCATTGGACAAACAGTAAGTCTAAAAGCATTGAATATTCAGGCAACAATTGAATTTTATAGATTTATTGGGGTTTATAAGATCGCCAATCGATGCTGTATTAAATTTTATGATATTCTTTCAAACTTGAGAAATTTCGTAGCAGACATTAATTTTACCTTACCGATGCACAATTCTAATAAAAATATCTATCTACTTTCATCCCCAACTAATTTTGAAACATAGCATTCTATTTCTAAATCAACTCAAATTCATCCTAATCTTCAATTACACAATCCCACAATTCGTATTGATCAATTCAATTCCAACTTGTAGAATCTTGAAAAGTTGTGGAACAAATGTAATTTTCAGCCTCCCGACGTCTCTGCTACCGAGGTCATAGTCCATTGGTTCTGTCAATCGGTTTAGACGTCTATTACAAGTCCGTTTTCACCACTCAAACTCTACTGGTCCATTTGGTGCCCTGCATTCTCCTTGTT
>LIAE01008458.1:195122-212679 GCA_002287525.1 Diploscapter pachys | reverse complement strand
TCTTTATTGATGGACCAACATCAATAATATCTCAATTCGATACCAATAGAAAAATGAAACATAGTTTACTTCTAAAAATTTTTGAATCTAGCTTGCGCGGAAATCCAACTTCAGTAGATTCAACACTTTTTCCCAAAATCAATCAATTTTCGTAAATCATATCCAAAAAATTCAGATCCTTCCGTTCCACGAAACGGAAATGTTCCGAGGGAGCTTCAACCGACTCTGAGAACCGCATTCAACGACTGTTCAAGCACCGCGAGAGCGTCAATGCCTCTGAACCCAAAAGAGTTCACGGGTTGAAGCAGGTACTTCAAAAATACCATCGAAAAATATAAAGATAAAACTCAGAATACTCGTATGCTCATCGTGGTGATCATTCTATTTCTGATGACGGAGATTCCTGCAGCCTTGATATTCATCCTTCATGTTCTAGCAGTTTCGACTGGGTTTCAGCCGATCGAATATAGCGTTCTGAACGTCTTGTTGATAATTCGGTTAGTTTTTCTAAGTCTAAAGATAATAACACCACTTGAAACCATAATGAAAACTAAGCATTTTTAAAGTTCATAATGCATGAAATATCTTAAAACTGAGTTCATTTATGGCTGCGTTACAAGCGAAAATTTTCCCCAGTCAAGGTTTTCTTCCAGAAACGTCCTAATCGTCGTCTCGTATCCATTCCGCTTCGCGATCTACTGTGGCATGTCGCAGCAATTCCGCGACGTCGTTCGACAGGTGATTTACGATCGTGTAAATACACAAGGACGTTGGAATTAATTGCAGATGTTCATCGGGAAGATCATGTTAGTCAGAGACAAGGATAATTCGACTACATTCGCGCTGGTGCAGGGAACCACAACAGATAGGGAGAGCGATGAGAAACGGTACACTTGACGACATTTTTTTTTTAGAAATTTGCAAAAAATGAATAAGACCATTAGTAATAGAAATTTTAGGCAATCTTTAATAATCTGTGGCACAAATGGTACTCTGACCGCAACAATAGCGAACTTACCCTCGACAAAAATAGCATGTAAAAATCCGGAAAAGGTTAGTCCTGCAGCCACCCAAAGATTAAAGAAAAAGTCTATCATTTTCGGGCTATTCTTGGTCATTTCTATCGTTTTTCTCGTCTTAACGCCGATTTTTCTGATTCTGTCACTCTTTTCCTACTATCTGAAATTCAAGGAATGTAAAATCTATGCAATACTGCAGGGTTTTGTGAACAGTGTCCCTTTAGAAGAAAAAGGGGAGAAAATACCATGCCCATAAAGCTCTGCAGAAATTAAACAAAAATCTTCTTGATTGTCTCTTCTCTTCAATCATCGAATACATTACAGATCGTTGTTCCCTGGTGGCACTGACATAAAAGATGAAAAGTGCAAAAGCAGCAGATTTAGCGCAGCACGCACAAATTCATCTTTCTAAATGCAACCATTTGCAAGAAAAGGCAATACATTGTTTTGTTGAGTAATAATATTAACGACAACCGCTATCATTTCGTGAGTACTCATGCACTATTTAACGCTGGCCGTAGTTAAATCATTAAGTTCAACCATCATAGATTAGATTCGTTCAGACATATCAATTTTTACCTTGACAAGAAAATATTAAATTTAAAAAAACTTATCTGAACCAATTTTCATATTGATCTGTAATAGATAGGCTTTCTTGCAACCATCATTCCATAAAACCAGCATGATTCCAATAACCGCACGGCATGACACAAAAATTCACAAACCCTGTTCAAAACCACTATTTTTCAAACCTGGCCGCACTTCTGCACTCAACTTTCTAACCTTTTCGCTTTTACTGTTATGAAAAGCTAAAAAAAATTAGGAAAATCAAAACTGAGGTTTAAACTTTTCAGGCAGTTCAATGCGATCCTCCATCCGAAGATGATTCCACGGTGCCTTTTGATCCATATTTGGCTGATCTAACTATGCTGGTGGATACGATCAATCCATCTCATATCATTATTACAGGTATTAATCGCTTTTATATCGATGACCTACATACTGCAATAGTTTGAAATTAATGATAGTTTATGAATTAGAAATATCAGAAACATCGACAAAATCAATTCTTCCTTTACTGATACATTATATACATTTATCATCAAGATAGTCATGTTTCAAATTTCTTCATTCGACCTAGAATACGTAAGTAATTTACGAAATATTTGCAGATAAAACCCGCGAATTTGGGAATCAAGTCGAGACGAAGATCGATAACAAGATTTACCTTCCAAGAAAACGATCCATCATACGGGCCGCTATCATCGAAAACACAACACTTTATCAGGCTGTTATCAATCGTGTCGGATAGGTTTTGGAAAGCTCGCCAGTATAACTTGGAAAATGCACTCATTTTGTCAAAGGAAAATTGATTTATCCATAAATTTAAAACAATTCTCGCTCCAGAAGTTTTTAAATAATGGGAAAAAATTTATATAGATCTTTCAGAATAAAATTGATGAACTTTCCAAAACTCCTAACATAATTTCATGTGATCTAGATCTCTATCTTTGAAACTTCATAAAAACAATATCATGTATCAATTATAATTTTATCATTCACATCAGAATATCAAATCTATACATCATCATCACACTGTGTCATACTTTCACTTATCGATATATGGGTCTATTTAATAAATTTTTATAATTTAAAATAAATCTTTAAAATTTACTCTTTTCCATAGATCAGACACAGACATCGAATCGAAAATTGCGGGAGGGGATTTTGACAATTTTTAAAGAGCTACGTTGCTCATTTCATTGGAGTTAGGACAAGATATATCTCGCAATTATAAACTATACCCAAAATAGAAATGCATGAGATATATGAAATCCTCTAAATGCACATTGATTTTATCGAAACATACAAAATCTATCAATTAGTGCTCAACTATACTTCTTTGAAAACCACATCGGGTATATGAGATTCCCATCGGTGAAAAAAGATATTTTGGGATATCCCCCGATTTTCATTATCCTAAATTAATCCAAATAATAATCCGATTATTAACCCAACGCGAAATTCTACAAATAACAATATGATTGGTATAAAAATCATATCGCTTCAGATACGGTTCTTCTGCTGGTGTTGATCTCTGTCGAGAAACCTCCAAACTTGCGAACTATGAAGCTGCAATTTTCAATTTTAATATGCCTATCTCTATTTATTTATGTTAATTCACAAATGCCTGACATCACCTACACCGTGGCTTGGTACATTCTACCGTATACTCCAATGGCTAAGCTTTATAATGTAAACTGAAAATTTAGGAATTACCGTAATCCTACGAAGTTAATTTATTTCAGTTCGTCCAAAATATCAACCTCAAAGACAAAACCACGAAGGCGAAACTCGAGAGGGCCAAAAAATTTATCAATAATAACTGGGTATGAAAAATATTGGGTCGGTCAATAGCTTTCCTCCAACTATCCGCAATGTTAGTAAATTTAAAGTTACTTAATTATGTGCTAGTGAACTCATGCCGAAGACAAGATAGTACAGTGCTAAGTAACTCTACATACTACATCGTCAAAGTGCGAAGTTGCGAATCTTCCAAATACCCCAACAACCAATTCTAAAAATTAAATTAAAAAATTTCAGGGCAAGCCGAAAGTCCAAAACTCTACTTACTACAACACGAAAGCCAAGGCCCAAGCCGGGTTCGTTGCTTTGATCAAAAATCGCGAAGCCGTGCTCAGTTTCTGGAACAACCAACTCAACAACCAAATGCTCAAACTGTTCAACAACAAACAGGATAAAGTCAAGGAGGCAGGGAATTTAAAGAATTAAATAAATTTTATAAGAAATAATAACATTTTAGTTCATTATTCCTTCAATAATTGTTTTCATAGGATAAGTTTAAAATTATCTTTAAATTTTTAGTACCGTCAAATGTACCTCGCAACCGATAGAACATTCGATCAAGAGTTCTGGGCTGTCATCAATAATTGGCGAGTTTAGCCAAAATTTGAATTTTCATAAGACTCCCTAAATGAATTAACTTCAGGTACGTGTACTCCCATTACCACACTAATAAAGAAAAACGAGATGCTCTATTCACTGCTATTGATACGGCTATCACAAACTACTATAAGAAAACTGGAACCAACAATAACCCAATCGATTTTTCGGGTAATAATTTCAAATATTTCTTTTTTGAAAAATTAGAACTAACGAATTTTGAATAAGACGTATTCCATTGAAATTAACAGTGCAGAGTTTAATTCGAAATTTCGAATTTCGATAAAATAAACTTTATGATAATTTGGAAACTACAAATCCACAATCCATGCTAGATAGTACGGAGAAAAGATTCTCTTCCCTATCAAACTCCAGACTGTTTTACATGGCTTATGGGCTGAGGGTTTCTGGTTGCTAAATAGCTTCTGAAGATAGTTTTTATCAGAAGACATTTGCAAAATATCTGATTTTTCAGTCTGGCCATACCCCGAGTACTACGACTACTTCATTAATACGTTCGTCAATGGGTATTGGTGAAAGTGCAAGAATTGAATAAAGCCTTCAATTAGTGTGTAATAAAATAATTTGTTGTGGCATGATGAAGGTTGTATAGAATAAACATTGAAATTTATTCATAATTTTGAACTTCATGCATTTTTATTTCGAACCCTCTTCTCAGAAATATTTATTACCACGAGTCATATCTAAAGCAAAATCTCTTTTCCTTACCATTTCACTTTCAAGCAGTCCTAAAGAGGACGATCGTCAGAAACCCTTGCGACCTACCCCCCATAGATTTTTTTCCTCTGACGAAAATGCTCCCTAGGTCTGCCCACAAACCATACATGGTTAAAGGCTGAGATCGTCCTGATGTGCAACGTAACATTTTCGACAATTTTTGATCCAACTTTCAGGTAATTTTGCCTAGAAAACTAAAATGTGCTAATTTTTATATTAATTTTTCAAAAAGTTGAACTGTCAGTACCACAACGAGTGGGGGTCATTATTACGTGCAAGGGAGTCGAGAGCGGTCGGGTAGAAGATCCAGGAAATGAAAGAAAAAAATGGAAAACGGATAAACGAGTGATAAAATGCGCATAACGAACAGGAAGACTAGAACTTCACCGTTCACGACCCCTAGGTCTAGTATATTACTAAAATTTACCATAAAATGGATTGTTAAATCGTAAAATAACACTGTGACTGGCAATTATTCATTGGCACAACAATAGTTTCCCATAATCTTTTAGCAAAATTTTCATCAACTGTTAAGAAAAACTTAAAAACTAAATGCGTATCAGAAATTGTGAAAACTAAAAATTGGAAATTTTTCTTCAGAAATGTGAAATGAGAAAGTTATTTTAAGAAAGAGTATTCCATTTCTTCGTAAAATCGTGTGGGACTGAAGTTTATTTTACTTCAAATATTTGGGTGAAAAAGAATTTTTAAAATTCAGAGAACTAATCTCCAAACTAAAAAGCGCATTTATTTTCGAAGGTTCAATTGATTTTCGAATCACTTGCATTGAGAAACACGCGCTTTCTTTTCTCCTTCTGTCTCTTCGAGATGCCACTCTTTCCTGCCTTGCCACTTTCCCGCCCTGCCCTTCTATCTTTTCTACTCTCATTTTCGCGGGTTATTTTAGCGCTTTCTTTTGCCATACCCTGGCTCTCTGCAGTAGGCACCAAAAAATCACGCAATTTTAACCAGTGAAAGACATGGGAGTGTAGCACAATGGAAGTGCGCCAGCCTACGGCAAGCCATCGGGCCCTGTAAACAGCTGGAGGTCGCAGGTTCGACCCCTGTCACTCTCGACATTCTTTTGCATTTTTGCCAAAAATACCCTTTCATTTTAGAGTGATTATTTGCGTTCATTTTTATCGTGCTATTACTAGAAACTTTAAACTTTATTCGAAGAGCAAATCAATTACCCTGAAATCAGTGTTTCGTTCCCCAATGTTTCATTCCCCAACCCTTTTAGAGGCGATGCTTCAACTTTGTTTTGAGAATTATCGTTTTCTTGGCATGAAATCAGACAATCCTTGCTTTCGAGGGCGTAGACCTGCACTCCTTCAACTTCTTTTGTGAACCTATTTTCCAAATTGATGTATTTCGGCATCAGAGGACCCTGCAATTAGTTTCGTCTACGTCAAAGAATTAAGAGTTCTGTTTATTGTGATAAGCGACATGTAAAAAATGGTAAAAAGAATAATTTCTAATTTCTAAAATTCAAATAAGAATTTTTAAAATTTCACCCTAGTTCATTCATGGAATGAAAAGAAACTAATCAATGTTCCAAACTCGTAAAAAATCTGTTTATCTGACTTACAAATTCCTTTTGTAGCTTTTATCATGAGTTTGCTATTGCCAGTTTATAGCTTCTTTTTTTACCACATTCGTAAACGTAGTGCATACCATATAGGGAATAAAGATGGGATAAAATAGGGTGATTTCCTGCCAGAATAACCTACCCCTTCATCATTTTATATTAAAATACCCTATCTTTATGCCTTATATGATATGCGCTACGTTTACGCATCTGGTAAGAACTACAAGGGGCTACTTACATCGCATCGATGAATGACTTTGAGGTATGGTTCAATGCCGCCGAATTCCCACTGCGATCCTTCCAAAGTGAAATTGCCTTCGTTGTTGATTGTCGTCTGATTCATGACATCATCAGCATCAAATACACCAAGGAATGCTAAATTATCCTTTGCATCTTCAGGAAAAATGTTTTCAAAATCTAAGCTTCTATTCTCCATAAGAAGGCTTCCAATTCTTGACCGCTACACAAAACTGCAAGACACAAGATGCGCTTCAATCGAATAGGTTTAATTTAGGTGCGAAAGATTTCTATTCCACTTGTTCTCTTTAAAAAATCATTCTGTTTTGGGTTATAAAATTTGGATTACTCCATATCGTTGATACAAAATTCTCCAATTGATTCCCCAGACACCCATGAAATGCTAACTTACTTTCTCCCATGTCACGTTCCATGAGAATGACATTGATGGTTCCAGCGTCCTTTCTTGCAACAACAGAGCAGCCGCATTTGCAGCTACCGGTCACTCGGACTCGAGCGCTCCAAACAGGTGCAATCAAGCAGCCAATCAGTACAGCTCTCACAATTCCCATAGTCACTCGAGTAGGAGATTCTTTCCCGCTGTAGTGAGAAATGAATGGTACGAATAATTTGTTTCTTCTCATTAAAAATCGCTTTTTATCGTGCCAACCGATTTCACTTCGATTGTTCTATTCAGTTTTTCTAATCAAATGCATTGAATCATCCGCCAAGAGCATAAACGAATTCCTCTAATTCGCTGACATATATCTATGATATCATTTTTAAATATAATCACTCGATTCCCTCCATTAACGGAGTGCCCCCTTTGCGTGGGCAAATTACAAAAATCGGTGGGCGGGAGACAGCGTCCATATCGTAGGCGTTTTTAGGCCAGTCCCCTTTTCTTTTTCCCTGACCTCACTTTTCCGGTTAGATATGTGGGATGGGCTAGTACGCCTATGTTAGAGCAAGAGAGGGGAATAAAAAGCGGCTGCAGAGAAATAAAAACGTCACATACTATTCGCTTTCTTTAGAGCAACCCGCCACAGATAACTTTTTATTTGTGAACAATTATGAAGATACGAGGGGCGTGTCTTTTCTTCGTTAAAGGTGGGAATCGTGTGATAATCGATGATAATCTAAAATAGAACTGAAATTTAAAATCCGTAGAAATGTTTTCTCGCGTAAATTTATCTCGACTTTTATTCATTATCAATCCAGGTGGGTGGTTAATTTTCTTTTTAACGCAACTTTAACTGGTGAGGGACATGGGAGTGTAGCACAATGGAAGTGCGCCAGCCTACGACAAGCCATCGGGCCCTGTAAACAGCTGGAGGTCGCAGGTTCGACCCCTGTCACTCTCGACATTCTTTTGCATTTTTGCCAAAAATACCCTTTCATTTTAGAGTGGTATTGTTTTTGACTCGGAAACTTCATCAAATGATTTTATGTAATTTTTAAAAGAAAGAAACTAGGATGAGACCCAAATGTGTTTTATCATGATGATAAAACGAAAAATGGCATGTGTAAAATATTTTATAACGACAATAAAGCGCATTTAGGTCTCACCCCTGAATATGAAAGATGTATAGAAAATAGGATCAGGTTCTATAGTTTAGCTGTACAAAAATATTAAGAGGAAAAACTTTATAATAACTTGATTTATTCTATTTCATCATTTTAAATAAAATTTTCAAATATTCGCGATCATGATTGTGATTCGTTCTTCTAAATCAGCGATTCTCTTCTTCGTCGTCGTCAACTGATGCTTGACTTCTCTGATCTCGTCGTCGAGCCGGGATAGAAGGGTTGTTAATCTGAAAATATATGATTTTGGTGGTGAAAAGGTGACCATCAGCATCTTATCAAATTGATTATTTTGACAGGTTTATTTAGGGAAATTTGAATTATAGTTTCATTGAATGATGCTTAATCATGAACAAAAAGCGATCTATTTCCAGGGTTAAATAAAATGTAGCTTATGATCATAAAATAAGTGATGAAGCCATTAGATTTGAGCTTACTTGAACGCCTCGCTCTTCTGGTTGGCCATTTTATCCTGGTAAGCGGATTCGTTCTTCCTCACTTCAGCTCGCCATTTTTCGAGCTCTCTCATCATGGATTCCAGATCTTCTTGAGCGTAATCGATTGTTCGAGAAATTGGAAACGCCGTCCGAGTCGCCTCTTGCACTTTCGCCTGGAGTTGGGTGATCTGAAATGTATGAAAATTATTATTTTCTGCAAATACTTGGATTTTTAGCTAGAAAATGTCGCAAATTTGAGATTAGCCCGGAATTCTTTTATATCTAATGTTCACACTGCTTTGCTTCAAAGTGCAAATAGAATTCAAACAGTTTCGTGCTATTGAAATTATTGGTACAAGTATTAAGTATTTCTCGATTTTCTTTGATACAGTAAACTAACCTTCTCCCTCTCAATATTCCTGGTCATGTCATCGTCTGGTTCTTCTTCGACTTCGCCCGTTCCTTCTTCCAATTCCTGCTTCGTGCTTACGATCTTCTGGACTAACGCGCCACGTTCGCTTTCATCCAGCTGAAATAAGTCCTTGAGCGTCTTATTTTTTCAAATCTGAAAAATTAATTTGCTTTTCAAGTGAAATGGTTTGAATAAAGAAGAAAAGTTGGTGAAATTCAAATAGCCCTGATTTTCGTGTTTGTATACCAGCGCGCTTTCAGCTTGCATCTCCTTCAAGTCTTCAATGGGTTGATCTTCTTCGACAAGGAAGTTCTCGGCCTCTTCAGTTACAGGTGCGCCTTCACCGATGATTTCTGCTTCTGGCTCTTTGTTGGTCTGAAGTATTCGTATTTTATGACTCATTAATACAGAAATGAAGTTGATAGTTTTCACCTGCGGAGTATCTTCAATCGTCGCGATGTGCTTCTTCTTGATCTTCGGAGGAGCAGGTCTCGCAGCCGCTGTGCCAGGTCGCCCCATCGAGGTTTGCGGTCGACCGCCAGCTGTCGCTAGTCTGAAATTTCTCCATGTTTTGGAAAAGATAATATTAGCTTTATGGTCTTTATATTCGACCGAGACGGTCAAGTATGCGTTGAAATAAGTCGAAATTTTTATTCGGAAATCTTTATGTTTCAAGAAAATTGTTCTTGAGATAGAAATTTCTGCATCCCAATGCATTCACGCTTCAGCCCTTGAATAATAATCAACTGACCGTAATTGTCGTTCCCGCTCTTCTGGAGGCGGTGGTAAAGGAAGATCATCTTCGTCCTTGTCATCAGTCACAGTTGGTGACGGTAAGGAGGGAGACTTCACAGAGTCGACGTCGAGTTGATTGTCGATGTGGTTGTTGTTAGGAAGTTGATCCTGAATTAACGAGATTCAGAAAAACTGGATACTGATAAGATATTATTATTATTCAAGAATTTAAAACTTATTGATCTTATGAAAATGTATAATGCCAGTACTGAAGTTGTAGAAATTTTCAGCTGATCTTAAATATCTTGAAACATACCCAACTAGCTCATTAGTTATGCGCCTTCAAATATTCCATGTGCAAGATATTTTGTGAAACCTACTTATATGAAATTCCCAGTTAACAAATTATTGATTGGCATAGTTAAGAAATTTTTAAACCTCATAAATTTGCAACCTACCTCAATAACCTCGTGCTTACTCTCCTTGTCTTTCGATTTTTTCTCGGATTTTCGCTTCTCTCTATCCTTATCCCGATCTTTCTTGTCTTTATCCTTCGAGCGGCTTCGATGCTCCTTCTTGTCCTTGTCTTTAGAAGATGATTTGGAGTCGGACTTTTCGTGGGATCGAGATCGGTCTTTCTTCTGAAAGAATTTATATGTGAGGAGATTTCAGAAAGTTGCTGCTTATTTCGAACTTTTAAAGTTCGGCAAGCGTAAAAAAACTTGCTACCTCTCCATTCCGATCCTTCTCCCTTTCTTTATCACGATCTTTATCCCGATCCTTGGACTTGTGTTCTTTTTCTTTCTTCTCTTTCGATGAGCTTCGTTTCTTCTTTTCAACCGGTGCATTGTTTTCCTTGGCTTGGCTTGAGTAGGATCGAGCATTTTCAGCGAGTTTTATGAGCATCTGAAGGTAGGCTTGATGAAAAAGTACTAGATTTAAGTACTTTTGTAATAAGCTGTAAAGGACACGGTACTTTTCAATAATTTTTTTAAAAATTGAGAAATTACTACATTTTTCGGTAATGCCCCATAAACAATAGTCTAAAACCTACCAAATTAGTGAGTTCCGGTTCCTTCCCAGCCACGATTTTCGCTGATTTAACATCGGATAGAGACCCGTCATCGAGAAGTTTGATCAATTTATCCAAGAGGCTTATCTTTTGGCTTTTGTCTTGCAAATTGCTGGCGTCCAGTTCGGAAGACTTAAATTCATCCTGAAAATAGTTGAATTTTGTTATGTTCTCGAAAAGATTGCATGATAATTATTTTAATCGCTCGATATAACAACGAAAGAGAGAGGCAAGTCAATAAAATTGCTAAGTTTCAGAAATCTTTAGCTATAAACTTTCGGAAATTCAATTAATAGGTGCTCTCGTTGCACCAATTATCCAATAAAATAAACAAACTTTGAGATAACCCGTCTGATTAATGGTGGCATTGAGCACGTCGACAAGGAACTTGAAGGGTGGTCGATTCAGGAGTTGATCGGTCAGAGGTGGTCTTTCGAACATCCCGCTGAACGCAGATCGAGTCGCGTTGGTGTCGACCATGTTGAAATTTAAAATTCTCTAAAATTCGTTCTAATAACTGCTGAGATATGCAAGAATAAGGAATTCACAATAGGAAGTGAATTAACAAAATAAGTGCAGAAAAATGAAAATTTTAGCACAATTCATTAAACCACTTCCAGTAATATAAAGAATATCATATGCCAATTCAAGTTAGGCTTACTTTCATGAGAAACGAGGTATTATGAGGCAAAAATAGTTATAATTGTAAAAATTATTCAAAGTCAAGAAATTTGTTATTGTTCAAGATAAGGTATGATAGAGTATCTAAATATTCACAAGTTATAAGAACATACTATTATTAAGCAAAAAATCGAGTTATATGCGGTTTTAAGACTCGATAAACTAAACGCCCTTCATTCTGTGTTATATTTGGGCGTCATGACAACGGCCACGACGAAATCCATATAAACTAGCCGCGCTTTTTCTGGCACTTCTAATACCATAGGTTAGAAAAAAAAATGTTATTTGAATAATGGTGATGATGATAAATAGAATCCTTAAGATATATTATTTTTGAAGCAAACTCATTTTTCTTTATTATATAATTATTTTATTCAACTTTTCAAGACTTTCATTTAGTAATCATTTTCCTGGATATGTTTTAATTTGCATAAAGACCATAAATTAAAAAAAAAAAAATTTTCAAATTTAATTGATGTGGGGTTTCTAACCTAATTTAGTAATTTTAATTTCCGAAGATATCTTAATTTTTAAATTTCAAGTGCTAATTCCAGAATTTTCGTCATTCATCCCACGCTTTCCACGTAATTTCCTAAATTTTCCGTGCTTTTTCGGGAATCACTTTTTTCGACCCATCAATTCGAAAACGCATATAATTTCACAAGCTTCTTGCATATATTTGCACTCTGCGTCCTTTTCCTGGTTTTTATCTTTTCACTCTATTCAATTTTCACGCTATTCTCTATCTTTTCATTTTAGGCTTTCAAGCAATCGATAGCTCTTTTGGGAGAGACTAGAAAAAGACTAGTGCTTTTGAGAGAATCCTAGAGATAGAGACTAAAATGCGAAATAGTGTGTTAAACTGAGAGAGAGTTAGAGAAAGAGGATGATGCAATTCTCTCCCCAAAGGCTTATATGCATGCCGTGTGTTTGTTAGCTCTGTCTGTTTTTATTCATCTACCGCCAAAAATTTCGAGTGTCTGATTTCTCCTTCGATCTCTAGGAATTTCGCGCTATTTCGTTAATTTATTGCTCTTTTATGTCTCATAAAGACAACGATATTTCCGGCTTGTTATTGTCGGATAGAGAGTAGACTTCATAATAATGGAGCGATGATGATTTGTGCTACACATAAGTACTTTAATCTGGTCAGACACGCCTATTATTTTACTGCACACACGCCATTTATCGATTTTTTGATTATTTTTATAGCTACATTGAGAGTAATGGTTATTTCTAGCACTATTAATGCCTATCTTTTCCTGAAACATACATGAAAATTATTATATTTGTATGAAAAATAATTTAAAAAAAAAACTGCCCCGAGAATCAAATATCATTTACTTTTGATCTTCGAAACTTATCTTAAAATTCCTTAAATGAGACTACATTCTAACAATGAAGATTGCTTTTCTTTTTATTTAGTCGCTATTTTGGTTATCTCTCGAAAATTTTAGAAACATATGTATTTAAAAATACCATGAAATTGATATAATTTATGGGAAGATTATAATGCCATGAGAATTAGCTCATTGACTATATTCCCATACTTTTAATCTTTCAAACACATTTTAAAATGACGATATTTAAAGAAAATGAAAATTGATTTTCGTCTATTTCCCTTCTCTCTTGTGCCACTCCTTGGCTCAATTCCGATAAATGCTTTGTGCTTTTCGCTGGAAGTCCGAGTCGGAGTCAGGGAAGGGTAATTCATTTTGCCAGCCAAATTTCAAATTTGCCAAGGACCTAACCAGCCAAATGCAAAATATTCGAAATTGGGGTCCATTTTGAATATTGATTTAGGTTTCTGAATATTCCTTGTTTTAAAATCGTAGTCTTTCCTCTTTGAAATAATTATTGCTAGTTATAAATTTAAAATTTTCTATGTTTCAAAATGTTTCACATTTAAATATAAAAGCATATTTTAATACTGCTATACTGCTTCGGGATTTTTTTAAATGAATTTTCGATTTTATGCCATGTTTTAAAAAATCCACAATTAGAGTTCATTTTCGTAAATTTAATTTTCCTTTTCTTTTAATCTTACAAAAAATATGCTTATAAAATTCGCCTGAACCTGACATTTTCATTCGTCGTGCAATTAGTTGTTCGCTTTCACAAGTTGCATTCTTTTCTCTTTCATCTTCTTTTCCCTTCTCAATTTTTCTTTATCTCTCGCTTCCTGACAAGGGCTTCGATTTTCGAAGAAGAAGAAGAAGCTAAAGAAATAGCATACTGAATCTAGAAATAGAAGATAGAAAAAATCAGACGAATAGGCGTATACGAGTCGCTTCTAGCCTCTCCTTAAGCACGGATAGATAGATATTGGTTTTCTTAATTATTCTGGGACTTCCTTTAGGGTTATTCATATTTTCGCAGAAAATAACATGTTTTATGCTTCGCTATTTTACGCAATTTCTTCGGTTTTTAATTTTATATATAAAAACCTCCCGTATTTTTCAGATTGGATCCATTTTTCACTATTTGAAGAGTCACCAAATTCAATTACTCGACCAAAAATTGCCCTACTGGCAAAAATCTAAGAATTCAAACTGATGTGACCAGTTTCAAGGAAGAAATCGAACATGTCAAATCCTCAAATATCTCATCGTTGATTTATCCGAGACTTCTAAATGTCTGATAAAGACAAAGAATTGTGCCCGAGGTTGATCGACTATTTGGTAGTCGTCGGTAAACGGGGATCGAAGAAAAGGTAGGTTAAGAAACTTTTCTGACTTACATTAGAGTACTGGTAAATCAGCGTATTCTTGAGGAATGAGTGAATCAGGTTTAAGTCTATACTGCGATCCAAAATAGCCGTTTTCCACAAGCCAAAGGAATGATAGTCCTGAAATTTCATTGAATTGAGAGAATGAATTTTCAAATGTTTTAATGATGGTATTATTTAAGAAAAATGCTAAAGTTACATTTTAAATATGAATTTTAGAACCACCTCAGTGTCTCAGCAATCTTCGTCTGCTTCGGATGCGGTCATCAAATCCGTCGTGACATATCCTGAGATCCTGCGCAGGTATCCTATCAATGATCACAAGGACTTCCTCCTGCCGATTGATGTCACCGTCTTCTGCCAGCCTGAAGGATGTTTGACTCAGAGTAAGAAAATTAAAACAAAAATGTATCGAAAGAAGTTATGAGAATTTCCTTGAGATGATGATTTTCATCGAACTCGACTCTTCGCAAAGTCGATTGAATATATTACAATACTAAACAAAAATATTTAGGTTCTCTAAACCGCAAAGGTCAATCGAAAGAGCCGCAATTTTTCGTGTTCATGCTAACCGAAAAGGACTCTGCCAAGATTCGCTATGGGATGTGTTTGAATTTCTACCGGTCATTTGATAGGAAAGAAAAGCTGACTTCAAAGGAGGATAAAAGGTAAAAGAATCATTGATTTAAAAAAAAAAAAACAAACAAACAAACAAAATTTTCAGTTTTGGAAAAGACTACCCCGTCTCGCTTACCAGTCTCTGCTTTATATCGCATCATCCATTTACGACGGCGATCCATCAGCTTGTACTCCTTCTTAAGAAGATCATTGACGCCTGCAATCATCGAGCTTCTCTTAAAACTGGAGCAAAGTAAGTTTTCATTCTACACAAATTTTCTTCGACTTTACAACTCTTAAGAAAACGCAAAATCTACAAGAACATGTAAGACTTCTTCTATTTGAGTAATGTGATTTTCAAATTTTCGGGACTGCCGCTATCTTTCAAATCTTGTAATTCCACAAGACTTTAATTCAGAGTTATTCAATCTTGAAAAGTTCGATAGACTTTATGCCTATAAGAAGTGTTTCACAAAATCTTATGAATTTGTTCAGCCTTTTCATAGTGTTCGATGGTACATCTATCTGGTTTAATAAGACTTTCATGTCCTTCAAACTATTTGGCGAGTTATCCAGGATATAACAAGCCCCAATTTTTCAGGGATATCATCTGGTCCGTCCTGTCTGGTCATTGGCATGAGGCGATACCTCCCGAGGCGATGTCTGAGCTGAAAGAAATTGAGACCTGGATTTTAATGTTGCTGAGCTCACCCATACCTGTTCCTGGCAAGACCAAGGTCCAGTTGGAAGTCATGCCTCCAGGTAGTTGTTTAAAGCAATACTCCTTGGGTTAGAATATTTCGAATTTATGGTTCTTACGAAAAGCTAACCAATTCGGTGAGATCAAGTTGTAAAATAGGTCAACTTCGATAGCATGATTTCTTTTCTAACTTGAAATCTTGGTAAGCTTTACAAAAAGCCACTCAGGATTAAACTTACTATTAGCTCTAACTTATGAGAAGACGGATATGATTACAGCCGTGTCCAATTCTTACGAATTCGCCCTACCCGATCACACGAGGTTCTCGTTGGTGGATTTTCCTCTGCATCTTCCTTTCGAGTTGTTGGGAGTCGACGTAGCGATCAAAGTCCTGACAGCCGTCATGCTGGAATTCAAGGTTTTGAATAGTTTTATAGGTTTCTTGAAAAGTTGTTGAACTTGTCGAAATAGTTCAACAATTCGATGAGCTACGACTCTTCTCTGACTAAAATGATCATGTTTCTTGAAAGATAATGGAAAATTGATAGAATTTTCAATAGTTCTTTGTGAATTACACTTTCTTGAAAAAAATAATTATGTTTTACGAAAACTAGAGACAGCACGATAAAATTTCTGGATAATGACCCATCGTGTTTAGTTCCAATTATTAACAAACAAATTCAGGTCCTGATCCAATCTCGTAACTACAACGCGGTTAGTATGTGTGTGCTATCCTTCGTCAACCTACTCTACCCTCTCGAATACATGTTTCCGGTCATCCCTCTACTACCTTCTTATATGAACTCGGCTGAACAGGTAATTCAAGAAGGCAATTTGGAAAACTCCTAACAACCTAGTACACGAAATGTTCCAAGTAATTTTATAAGAGAAGGGTATGCTTCGTTTATCATATTTTGCACATGCCATGTTCTATGTTAACGTGTGGTTTTCACGTTGTGATTCAAGAATATAAGCTCATGACCTTCTAATAAAATCATCATTTTAGCTATTACTGGCCCCTACTCCGTTTCTTATTGGAATTCCTTCATCTTTCTTTACTCATCGCCATCTGAGGGAGATTCCCACCGACGTGATTATCATCGACATTGATTCCAACACGATCACGGTTCCTGACGATCTCTACATCCCAGAACTACCTGAACAGGATGCATCAAGGTTAAAGGTAACTGAAAATTCTTTTTTTTTTCAAAGAGGATTACTTTCCTTCTATACATTGAGCGAAATCGAAAACTCTGTCTTTTAGGACGATCTTCGCCAAGCATTGACCAGAATGTCTTTGAGTATGTTGCCGAACAATCCAGATGCAGGAAACTTTGGAGTTGATGAAGTCGACATTGCCTGTAGAGTAGCCATGGTAAGGAGTGAGCATGAAAATTAAAAGATTCTGATTGAAACTTAGGTTAAATTTTTCAACTCGCCGAACGTGTTCGGGAACTTCAGCGAGCACACGAGGACGCTGAGGCTGTATCCTCGGCCGGTCGTCTCCCTGCAAGTGGAGTCGTTTCTGAGAAGTCGGCCACAACCAACGCAGTTCATCACTGACTTGTGCAGGTTAACACTTTCATTAACGTAGAGTGACGGCAAAATCAGCTGATTGAAGAGTAATTAGAGCTTTGATTTTTATGAAACCTATTAAATTTGCAACATCTTCTTTGAGTGAGTAATTTTGATCTCAATATAACTTCAAAGTTAAGTATCGTTGTACAAAAAGAGAAAGAAAAGTTAGAGAAGCGAGATTGAGGCATGGGGGGATTTGGGTTAGTGGTTTTCTTTCATACTTTTTGGCCACTGGTAATCTTAGAGAACAGAAATTACAAGTTAAAAGTACCTAAGAATTTGAAGCGTATTATAAAATATTCTAAAAGTGATTCATACCCGTGACCAGAAATCATCAAAATTTAATTTCCAAGCATTGAAGATAAACTTTTCTGAAACATAAATAATTTTAAATATGATGCATTTTGTATCAAGAAACATTGAATTAGAACTTTAGACATGAAGAATTAAGTTTTGTGAA
>LIAE01008458.1:182565-195085 GCA_002287525.1 Diploscapter pachys | reverse complement strand
TGGCGACAAGGGCAAATGGTTCGCCGACACGCTGATGCCGGTGCATTTTCAGGTTTGTTGGCAAATGTTACAAATTAATTCATCGATGATCCATGGCTAACTAATTAAAACATATTCTTCGGTAGAAGAAAATTTTCTGATGCATATCCAAAATTACTTTGGTTGACAGAAAATGTGTCAGTACCAGTATACTTAGGATATGTATCAAAGAAATACTTGGTGCAATCAGATATAATCTAATTCAGTATGAAGTCAAGATGTGTGGAAAAAATTATGAAAAAAAAGTTCAGGTCTACTCCCAGAACTCGAGCCTTGAAGCGGCTTGGATCGAGTACGCGGATTTCATCGACACTGATCTTGAAAGTGATGACGAAGAGCCCAAGTCGATCTGTAGCTCGAGCAGTATGGATGAGATGGTCTTCGCGAGTGGAGAGGAGACTGGTAAAAATTAATGAATTCTGTACTCCCTCAAAATAAAAGCCCACAATCTTGCATTTTTAAAATCCTTCTATGTCTAGAAACCGAGCTGTTCACGAAACCTCTTGCTGAAGTTAATGACGTCTACAAGGAACCCGTTTCGTTGGAATTGCCATTGAGTGAAAGCCGAGTTTCGATAGGATCTTCTATAAGTTCTGGGAGGTACAAATAAGAATTTAAAAGAGGTTATTCCATTAAAAATTACAGATCAAGTCCTGCCTCGTCTATGTCAGCGTCAGCTATTGACAGTGAAGCGGACTTTGCTAAACTTGCTGAAAATCTGGCTCTAAAATCAAATTCTGAGGGCGATTTTGCTTTCGATCACACAGCAGATGATGAAGACGTCGAATCAACTCCGATATCCCATCGGAAGAAAGTCCAGACAACATCAATGAATTCTGAAGCTGACACACCAACGCAGAAAACGCAAGCAGCGCAGGCCAAAAGCAGAATCAAGGTAATCTTAATTTAATATGCCAAGTAAATCGAAATTGAACGGCAAAGTTTGTCAGTGTGACTCTTGATGAAAAATGAATCATATTCCATCATTTATCGTGTGATCAGATTGAGAGAATGTTAATTATTCATATGGAAGGTGAAAACCATCAATAGCAAATATTCTGAAACCCATAGGAATTTCTCTGAGCCCTACATCATTAGTTTCAGACCCTATCAAATTCTGGCGAGAAGGTGCTAGGACCGAATTTCATGAACGCGATCAACGGCATTGGCGAGAAGGGGTCGAGCGTGTTCAGTCAGGTATAAAAATCCCCCAATTAAAACATTAGCATTAAGTTTAGGTACTGAACAAAACCGCCCCGAAGGCGCAGGCCTTGAAGGAGAAGACGATGATGCCGCTCGCGAACAAGCTCGAGCAGAGCCAGCATTTAGTCAAAGCTGCGACCCAACAGAACATGACAAGCACACAAACGGCTAGTCAACAGAGGTATGGGATCATAAGTTTGTAGTCAAATAATACGTTTCACTAAAATGCTGCCCTCATAAAAGTTAAAGAACATTAATACACTTGTGTTATACTGGCCAATCAATACACAGACCATCAAATTCAACCAATAGTCTGATATTTGTGTTTATCTTTAGCAAAAACCAGCAACAAGTTCGAGAGTATTGCGACCAGGTGCTGACCGGCCAGGGCATTGGAATGTTCGCTGTGCCGAAGCTGAAACGACTCATGGAAGATGAAAGTCTAAGGGAGTTGGCCTGCTCGAAGCTGAATCTCGGACTCGAAAATAAGCTAACTGAAGACGAGTTTGTCAAGGAAATTGTGAGCGCTTTTAATATGTAGCAAAATTTTACGTGAAGTGGACCACCATTATGATTTAATGGCTTATGGGCAGCTACTGAATCACTCAAATTTGGTAGGTTTCAAAAATATACATAGAAAATGATATCACTAAATTAGTTTATGTCTTTATCGCAAATTCGGTTAAAAATTATAAATGTTAAAATTTCAGCCTCTGACCCGAGCCCAGTACAAGGGCTACGTCAAGGTGTTGAAAGCCTGTTTGGAAGGCATTGAGACTTGCTTCAATTCTCCTGTTTGTTCCGGACTCGCCAGTGTGTTTCATGTGCTCGAAATTGCTCATACACATTTCTGGGCCCCGAATGGTAATCTCAAGTGGTATCAAGATGGTTTCTAGCCCAAAAATTTAGGCAGCACAATGGGATCTGATGCTTTGTCCCCAACTTCTGGAGTACCAAGCACTTTGGCTACACCTATGTCATCGGCTTCCGACAGCAGCAAGTCTACGTTGCCAGCGGCATCCTTCGACATGAGAACCCCGACGAAACCAGTGGGTGGAGCTATTGGTACTTCGGCTACTAGATCACAACCACCCAACCATGAACCACCACAGTTACCACCGAGGGAACATGTCGGTAATGAGTCACAGGTAAATTGACGTCACTTGAGTGTCTCTAAAAATACCCCAGCAAATTTTGATCATTTTTTGGTACGTGCAAAATCTAGAAGCGTGCATTTCTTTTTTTGAATAGTTTGCCTTTTTTGGGGACAGAATGTTGGTTCAAATGTATAGCAACTCATATAATTACTTTTAAAGAATAACAAAGTTTCGATTTTTCAGACAACATCAACTTCTGGACCACCCCCATCTCAGGCTCCGCCCCCTCCACCTCGACCTGGGTCACAACCTCCTCCGATTGCGCCCAGGAAGGCTCCACCTCCAGTTCCACCAAGGCCTAACGCCAACAATCAGAATCCAAATCAAAATCCGACGACGACGTCAAATCAGAAACCTCAAAATGAAACGACATCAGGAAATTCTGAAGTTAGGTCGGCGACGACGACGGCAGACTCAAATGAAGGGGAAAAGAAACCGCCGGAACCGAAAATGGTGAGGTTAAAGTATGATTCAAAGCGATTGAACAACTATCATTTTGGACATTCAGTAATATCTTCGAGCCTATTAGCACGATCAAACCTTCAATACTAGTTTGCGAATAAGTTTGATAAGAATTGACATGGAGCTGCAATCTTAATTAATAATCCACGACTACACCTCCGAGTAATTAGATATCGAAATAAAAAGTTTCGAATTCAGGCTCCACCTACCTCTTTACCAGTCGAAAAGAACAAGGTCTCGATGCAAGCCATACCTCCTGTTTCAACTCCGGTCGCTCCAACTCGACATTACATCTACCAGGAATTAATCAGTAAGAGATTTCTCATAGCGTAAAATTTAAGATAGAAAAGCCATAGACTATTATTTTCGATTTTCAACCTAAGGTGGAATTCTAAATTATGAGTACTTTTCGATTAGGGATGCCTATAATTTTGGGTCCTTCTAGTTTAAGAATACTTCTACTATAGAAAAATTCTTACTTTAGCTGGACTTTTATTTTAATTTTTACGGCGTCCCCAGAAACCTTTTAAAATTAAGTGTCCCATCCGAACCCCATCTGGCAAAATCTCCAATTTTGGGAGAACGCCTTCGTCGACTTAGTGGCTCAAGAGCGAGAAATCGTCGGTATGGATCAGGAACCTTCCGAAATGATCGATAGGTAAATTCATCTCTATTTTTTTTGCAAAACTCGAACTTTTACTATCGTAAAATAAGACGAGGAGTTCTATTACTACACTACTATTTGAATAAGTTATGAGTTCAGGTACACCGCGTTAAATGACACCGAGAAGAAACGACTTGAGCTTGAAGAAGACCGACTTTTATCGACCCTGCTTCACAACATGACGGCTTACATGGTCATGTGTGGCACCGGGCAGAGGGCTATTCAGCAGGTAAACTCAAACAAAAATAGTTTATCATCAAGACTTTCACTTTTTCCTTGCACAATTCTGCCAGGCTGAAAGAATGTCAAAATTCCTCGAAATCGCAACCGAGATTCATTTTAAAAATTCTTCGAACCCAAAGCTTTCACTCAAGCCCTGATTCTTATTCTAAAAATTCAGAAAATCCGACGACTACTCGGCAAAGCCCACATTGGGTTGGTCTGTTCGAAAGAAATCAACAAGCTGCTAGACGAATTACCTCAAACGGTAATAATTGTTTTGAAAAATCAAGATCTTTCTGATTTTCAGCAAGGAAACACCATTTCTCTGAAGCCTTTGGGAAGTAGGTTGGTTCAGAAGCACTCGTTTACAGTGTATGTTGGACCTGCGCCGGAGGGACCTATCATGTTCATGGAGGTAAGCTTTCAAACGATTTGAAAATTTGAAGAAAAAATCGAAAAAAATTTAGGAGAAAAATTCAGAAAGTAAATATTTGAAAAATTAAGGAAAAAATTATAATGTATTAGACCCATAAATATAGGGGAGGTATTCCGCAAAGGAAAGGGATAATATTCGGCATTAATTCAGCCTCAGGTGTTCCCTAGGTCTGAAAAGAAAGAATTTTTAGGTCTGTGACGACTCCGTGGTTCTAAGATCCGTTACGGGTACAATAGCCGAGAGGTGGTGGTACGAACGACTTGTCAATATGACCTATTCACCAAAGACCAAAGTGCTCTGTCTGTGGAGACGACACGAGGATAAAGTTCACATGCACAAGTTCCATACCAAAAAGGTTAGTTTGAGGAAATAAATCTCAGAGGTTTATAAATGTGCGAAATCGTTCACTTTCGTATTTCTGAATTTGCCGGGTAGGCCATAATCTATCCAGTCCTTTCCGTAAACTCCTGGCCTCACATTAAAAAAAAATTCAGGCCTATTTAGCAATGTATTTTAATTTTCTCAAATTTTAGTGCCGAGAATTGTACCAATGCATGAAGAGCGCAATGGAGCGAGCGGCGATGCGTGGAAAAGTCTCCGTGGAGGGCCGGATTCTGGGTGGGGAATTCCCCGTTCACGACACCGAAACTAATCAGGGCGGGTTATTACAGGTAAAATTTCCATTCGAGTTTAAATTTAGCCTAAAATATAAGTGGCCATCCAAAAATTCTGAGATTTAAAAACTACCATTCGTGCTCTTTCTATATCTGGCTAGAGGTAGAGAAAATAGGTACGAATTTGAATATATGATAAGTTTGCAAATTCTAGAAATCAATCCTGATCCGATATTTAGAAAGAAAAAAAACCTAATATTATTCGTCAATCAGATTTTAAAAATTTGCTTCAATCCAGTTAAAAATTCGAAACACATCTTCAAAAAAAAACCCAAAAATTTAGGTCCGATGTGACGGAATCCAGGTGATCTTCGCGAATAGCACCCAATTCATTGAACTCGCTAATATCAAAAAGTGCAATACCCTAGGAGGAACTGTATTCTTGCTAGAGGAATTTGGTAAGTTCAGAAAAACTTTCGAAAGAGTTGAATTTTCAAAAACTCAGACCGAAAACGCAATGAATTAATCCAACGACGGTATCATTCCCAAATGGTAAGTCCGATGTTTTGTCGATTTTTCAAAAATTCTCCTTTTGCATGATTTCGTGAAGATCGTGAAGTGTTCGTCTAGTGAAGCATGTGAAAATTGAAATTCTTTCGAAAAAATGAAATTGCAAGAAAATGCATATCAAACAACTTTCATCTGAAAAAATAGAACATCTTGGATCGAGGCATTTTTCCAAAGCTTCTAGTACCATATCTTCTAAATCCTATCGTATCAGCTAAAGCTAGTAAAACGGTACATTGGGAAAGGTTCGAAATTTGGCATGCCAAATCCAATACCTCAAGTAAATGGTTGAACTCGTGAACCTTTTCGATTTACCTAGTAAATCTACTCTTGTAATTCCAAAAATTCCCAAGCCTCGTACTTCTCTGGTTGTTTACAGGCTGTCACGATCGCATGGGCGTTGCACCGCGTGTTTAGTGTTCAATATACGGCCTCGATCGGAGACGATCCGACGACAAAAAAGGCCCAACCCACTACCACTACACCAAAGTGCCAATCGCCAACGACGAGTGAAACGCGGGAAAAACTCGCCCTCCAGCACGACCTAATTTTCACCGACGACATTTGCCAAACGACGACGGGTTAAATCACGAGAAACGCACCGGAAATACCGTAATCTTCTAAGAATAGACACTTGAAATTCGGAAATTTCAATCTGACAGAAGACGGACAGAATTTCGATAAATGACGAAGTGTCTTTTAGTATATTCACCTGTTCTTGGTCAAATAGTAATTGCCCTAAAATTCCTATGATATCTTGATAAAAGAAATAGAGTGGAGAAAAGATAGGATAAAAATAGTCTTTTCTCTTCACAGCAACGAAACAGCTGCCCAGTAGACGTCCACGTACTGACCAATGATTCAGTAATTCTCAAATCACTGGAAAAGTACTGAGCAGTACTCGCCAGCTGTCTCATTGCTGAGTTTACTATTTCATGTCATGATATTATATGGGCTCTTTTTTAGATTGTGGGAAAAATCTTCAAAAGATTACGGTATTTCCAAAGCCCATACACCAATATTAACCCCGTGCCTTATGACCGAAAATTGTGGGTGCGTTCAAAGATATAAGGATTCTATAAACTAATATTCACTTATAAACTAGTCACTTGAAAACCTTTCTTATCGAATGTTTTTTACAGAAAAAATTGCCAAAGCGCTTGTAAAGCTTGCTTATTCTTTATATTGGAAAAAACGGCTGAAAATACGGCATAGCAAATTTGAATATCGACATTTTGGGCATGAAAACTGTACGCTTTACAAGGGTTTTGCACATATCGTTTTTCTATATATATCGTATATTGAATTTGACAAGAAGTGGGTGTGGTTAAAAACTTTTTTATTTAGATTTCTAGCCACGCCCTCTTTTGCCAAAGTCATTGA
The DNA here is from genome assembly GCA_002287525.1 of Diploscapter pachys. Lineage (NCBI taxonomy): Eukaryota > Metazoa > Nematoda > Chromadorea > Rhabditida > Rhabditidae > Diploscapter > Diploscapter pachys. The sequence continues at coordinate 188,338 of LIAE01008458.1, read as the reverse complement.
ACTCCATATCTGCTTGTTCATACAAATCCCCTCTGAATAGATCATACGAGATATTTCGTAACGTCGTTGTATTGGATTATTTATTGGGTTGCGTAAAATGTGCTCCAATTATCAAAAGCAAAGACTTGTAAATATCCGTTCCGTGTAAACTATGCTCAATTTCTAAATTTTTAAATTCCTACCTTTTTAGAAGTGTAAAAGGTTCCGATAAAAGTCACGAAGAAGAGACGTTATGGATGTTTAAAATTTGCAAACTCCATACCCCTTTTGCCATCGCGGTCTTTGTCAATGTCTAAGGGGGTGACAATTTTTATTTAGCAATGGAGCAAGTTTTATACCAACAGGCTGTTTTCTTGTCTTTATTTTCAATGGAGCGCAATTTAAGCAAACCTATACTTCTAGGTAATAACTGATGATGTGCATTGTCTTGCAAAATGAATAGTTTTGGTGCAGAGCAAATAGTTTTGATTGGCTTTCTTGATAAATATGCACAACCCTCGATTTTTAAAAATTGAATCCGACGAATTAGCAGCAATCTAAAACACGCTCCAATGCTAAATTTAAGAAAAAAATTAACATTGGAGCACGGTTTAATTTACTGCAATTTCGTCGGACATTTATTGCTTTTTTACTGATTTTTTTTATAGATTTTCTTTGAATTCTTGGTGATTTTAGGCCGATCAAATTTGCTATGCCGTTCTGTGTGTCTTTTCCTTTGCCGCTACCGCCGCTGCTCAAAAGCGACCCGATGAAAATTGATTTCTTGATTTTTCATAGTATTTACCGTAATCCTTAAAATTTTCCTGTATTTCTGTGTAGTTTTTTGAGGTACTTATGAAATAAGTCTAGGTTCTTTAATTGTGTTTAGACTAGTCAACTATGAGTTAATTTAGTCGATTAACAATACTTTCGGGGACCTCTATGAAATAAATCTCTATTTACTATGCGTTTTGATGCTTTATTTTTTCATTTTACGATTTTTAATTTTAAACTTTTCTTAACATTCCTGGACGTGTCATGCCTTTTTCAGAGAGAGAACTCGTTACGAAATTCTTATATTATTATTGCGTAGAGTTTACAGAATGTCTATTATTGTTTGTTTGATGAAAAATAAATAATTTTTGAAAACAGCATTAAAAACGAAAATAACGAAAACGGTGAAAACACGTGCGATTCCTCCTTTCAGAGCCGATGAAAAATAAAATCGCAAAAAGACACTTGACAGGGAGCGTAAATCGCATTGTTTCCTTATTTTCACTTTTTTATTTTAGTTACTTTTCGATTTTTTCTAAATTTCATAATTTTTTCGTACATTTCTCAAGACTCTTCGTTCTTCCTGTGTAAAATCTCAAAATCTTTTATTCCTAAAGAAAATAATTTTCGAATTGCTTGAAAATCCGTCTTTTTCCTAATGTTCTTAAAAAATACTTTTTTTCCAGGAAAATGGCAACGGACCTGCTATCGTTGATCAAGACGGAGCAGACGCAGAACATCGAGTGGACGCATGACGGCATCGGATGGCGGCCGAGATCTACAGGACCGCCCGTTTTGACGGAAACCAAAAAATCAAACAGTAACAAGGTAAAAATCGATTTTTTTTAATCTTTAATGCTTATTTCCTGTTTCATTCAAGAATAAATTGTTGTTTTCTTGACAAATTAGTTGAGAAGTGAAATTGTATTGAAAAAAGTCTGATAAAAATGTCTTTTTTTTCTTTGGAACATAACAATGTCTGTAAATTTTTTGCTACTAACATCTATTTTTTTCTAAAAGCAGCTCAAATTCTGTACTGTATCTAGTAAACTTTGTTTAAAAATGTAATGTTTTTCTGAAACATGTTTAATTTGCTTCTAGCAAAATGCTTTGCATGATCTTTTTTAGTTTGCGCGATTTCAGGCGGGTCTGAGCAAGTCCTGGATCGCTGGTCAAACGCTTTCGAAGTCGGAGCCGAACTCGCGACCCTGCCGATCGCAGTCAGTGCCCGATTTCTTCCAGCCACCCGATTGGCTCCCCTCTTACGAGTATCTCCTCGAATTTTGGCTCAAGGTACGGGAATTTTGATTTTTAAAGAAATTTTTTGGTCTTTCGTAAATCACATCCATTTTCTTCAAACTACAAGACCGCAAAACTCCTTTTCTTTGCATCTTTCGCTTTTGTTCAAAAAGCGATAATTAAAACGTCAAAAACGGGAAGCAAATATACTTCAAAGTGGCTAAGCATAAAAGCCATTGTCTAATTCGATAAACCATTAGTAAAACGACCATGTATAAAAATCAGCACGAAATTCGCGTGCTCACTCTTGTTCATGACAATTTTGTGAATTAAAAACATGTTCATTTCGTTGATCGGTTCTGGCAATTTTTTTCGGCTAAAACTATTGTTATTTTATTTCTTCTTCATGAATATTTTAGCTACATCGAAATTAATCTTACGAGGTGAAAAAATTGTAAATTATGTAAAACCGTTTGCGGTCCCTAATTATAAGATCCTTACAGAAAATGGGTGTGAAATATAGGAAGCCAATTTTGGCTTATTAAAAAATACACTTTGATAATGATATCCTCTTAGGTATTTCCCAGAGAAGGTAACGTTTTTTAAAGGATGTTTTTTTTTTTTATTTTATGCAGATCATCAACAAAAAGACAGGATTAACATAATTTGTCATTATTTTAATCCAAATTTTTTCTGCAACTTTAAAGATAAGAATTTTTCTCAGGGTTTTCAAAATCCTCCTTGTAGCTTGGATATTTGAAATCTCCCCTCCTTACATTAAGCTCGTGTTGAAACGTTGATTTTATTTGCGCTTGAGCCGTCATCATTTGCCTAAGATGGGGAAGGGAAAGAAAAGGACCCTTTCAGAGAAAATAAAATAAAGAACTACGAAATAGCGTGTAAAATGAGGGATATAAAGGAAAAGGTGCCCGAAATAGTGTTAAAATGGAAGAGATGTAAAAGAAAAGGTCCCCTTTATGGGAAATATCACGCATAATTGAGAGATTCTATAGAAAAAATAATTACGAAATAGTATACAAAATGAGAGATGTAAAGATAAAGAATAAAGAAATAGTACTACAAAATGAGAGACTGAAAGAGAATCAGAAAATGCACATCTGTAAGAAGAGCCGTGTATGGCTTGTGTCCGAGATTCAATTAGCCATGTCGCCTTTTGTGTGTGCTGTTATATCAGACGGCTTTCCATCTTTCTCTCCCTTATTCTTTTCTTCGACTCTATTTTTCAATGTTATCCCTACTTTAAAAATTTCGAAAATTCCCGACTTTTCTGAAATCTATAATTTTTAAAGTTCCCTCAAAATACGCTCTATTTTGAAGCGAGGGCTAATTAAAATCGGGAAAGTAGTCGTTTTTCTGGAACTTTTTGAAATTCCCGATTTTCCTCAAGTGCCTCGCACATGAATGTAACAATTTTGTGGTTTTCTTGGATCAAATTGAAACTAATTTCGGAACTCTCTTGTCGTAGAGGCTAGAAATGGCCTGACACTAAAATAAAATCGTAGGAAGAATCAATATTCCAGTAGCCCTGCACTGATAAGAATAATAAGAGCTAGTTAGCTACTGATAAGCTCCGAAATGTATTACTTCATTTTATTGCTAGCATGCCTAGACCTATCATCAATATCATTCTATGCTTTATTTCTAAATCTTTGAAAAAATTCAATCTACAAATATTTTTGAATACTTATTCTTTTTAAATACTCCTAGTAGATTTTTATATTTATTGAGCCATTCTGATTGAATATTTACTCAAAATCAAACTAAAACCTGCAAAACTTCGAAACTTCAGAAACCTAATCAAATATCAGAAAATTTTCACTTGTAAATTATCTGCCCCTTCATCTTTAAGGAATATCGATATTTATAGATTCCTCTCCCCGATAATTTTTGAGTTGACCTTCCTCTCTCGAGGTGAGCGCGCGCGAAACTCGTATTCCACGCCTCATTTGTAAATCGTTCGGTCATTTTGTCGGTCGGCGCGTATTTTTTCTTTCTCACTACGACCCTCCTCGTACCGGCGCCCCTCATTTTTATCTGCCGTAGAAATCGACGGGTTGACGCGTCAGGCATAACCCGCGAGGTCTCAAATAAGTCGCCATCGGACAGAGACACCCACTTGCATTTCATGCTTTCATGATTTATTCGAATTTTCGAAATAAGCCTTAAATTTGATCATATGCTTGCAGAAAAATTATCATTATCTCTTAGCCAGTAGCTTGTTAAAGCAACTTAGCATCATCAATTTAAAAGAAAAAAATAAGGTATGTTTTAGTTTATTGAAACTCTTCCTAAATTGATCTATTCTGCTTTTTGTTCGTAAATATCTCTATAGTTGTCATTCTTTCTGACTAACATGATGATTTAATTTTAATCATCATTACCGATTCTCTGGTTTAGAACCCCTTCTATTCTCTCTGTCAATTAGTTGTGTCTTATCAGAATCATTAATTAGCCATTCTTTCCACTTCCCCATTTCATAGCGCGTAAAATCCCATTTTTACAAAAACTGCTTAAAATTGACTTCACACTTGCCTGTGAAAATTCGTTTACAAATAGGTGTGAAGATCAACTTTAAACCCAAAACTCAAAACCGTAAAATCAATGATTTGTCGAAGTTTTGCTCGAAAAACGTGTGATAACAATTTTATTTTCCCCAAACTTTTTGACAGGTCAGATTGGTAAATAAAAACGCGAATCGAATTTTAGTCGATCGAGACATCTTATCCGCTTCGAGATTTCATCGGGGGGATCTATTGACTCTGTTTGTCTAGTCAATATTCTGAGCTCAGGTAAATATGCTCTAAGCGGATATCGGTAAGCTCTGAGCTTAAGCCCTGGGAGCCACAAAGCTTCGTCTTTCGAAGTCACAGGCCGACCACTTGAAAAATCAAAAGAGTCGGCGAAAGTTGAACTCGGAACTTATCATTCTAGGCGGTTTTTGAGCTATAATTTATCATAGCATCAGTTTTAAGAAAAAATTTCAATTTTCATTATTAGGATTTGTTTCTTGAAATTTATATTCTCAGCGTTCAAAATGCCGATCCGTATAGAGGTAAACATGCGGATTCACATGGGTCCGTGTGGATCGACATAAGTTACGCTGAGCTTTATAATTGATTGGGAACCAATCTATAGAACATCAATTTTATCCTTTTCTGTGAGATTAACTTTATCATGATAAGATATCATAAGTTTCTTTTAAAATTTGACTATTTCAAGATATTCTAAATTTAAAAATCCAAGATTTTTGAGGTTCAATCAAATAAGAACTCCAAAACTTTGCGTGCCACATGAAAGCTTCTTCATAGAGTTTTTGCCAAAAATGTTCGAGAGTGCTGTTTCTATTCACTCTCTCATTTATTCTCGATCTCTCTTTCGATTACATTTTTAAAGTCCCTTCCCCAACCGAAGCACTAATTCCCTATAAACGTTCGTGACAAGATCCATATAAAGTCTCGTCCCATGTTAAAGCATAGACCTCAAAAACCGGCTGGATTTTTTTTTTTTAATTTATAAATTTGTGCTCCGATTTTCGCTCTTAATGCCCAATAATTTATATTTTCGGAACCACTTGCATAATTCTTCGTATAAATCATCGAGTTTTTAATTTTATGACACGGAAACTATGCCAGATTTTCTAACATCAAGACATAATTCGAATTATTATACGTGAATATTACGTAAATGATTTGCACATACTCTCGCTTAAAATTTCTGCGGTTTATAATTTAATTAATTAACAGAACTCAGTTGAAACTTC
>LIAE01008458.1:151932-176647 GCA_002287525.1 Diploscapter pachys | reverse complement strand
TTTCAATAGCGTTCGATCCAAAAACGAATATCGGCTAGTGGTCGATTTTTGCGGAATTATACCAGCCAATTTCCCGCCCTATTCTTGTACACGTGGGGCCTAAAATCTTAATTTCCTATAATTTACCCTAAAATGGTAGAGCAACGTGGTGCGGTCTTATATAATCCGAAGGTAAGAGAATTCAGGATTTTCGAAATTATAACGTGCTCTTAAAAATTTACTCCTTTTCCTTAGAATTAGCATGCTCCTCTAAAAATTTGCTAGATTGCCTAAAGTTCAAAAATTTCGCACTAATTTTCGCGTTTTTGCATTGAATAGTCTCAGCAATTTTTTGCGTGCAAAACATGATTGGATTTTGTACGAATTACTTGAAAAAATGTAATTTGATCATGGAAATTTGGTTTTTCAACCGGAAATATTCTAGCCGGTTTTCAACGGCTACTTTATGGCATGTCAAAACAAATCCATTGATTCTTTCTATCATCATAGTTTGTTTGATTAAAAAATTCGCCAGACTGTTTTAGAAGTTTATATTTTAAGATGGGGTTGGAGATTTTTTTATTTCTTCAATAAAACGGTTCGGAACATGACAAAATTTAAAGTGGAACGCTCTGATGGAAAAACCCGAGAGAAAACTGATTTTGCCCCGGTTTTATGCGATACGGAAAACGATCGTACGTATATTGATATACCATGTAGAGAGTTTCATCGTGAAAATTCATCGCTTCGATTGGAAATTAGAAAAATTCTGTCACCCACTACCCCGCGAAAAATCAAACTTTATTTTTAACACATTGTTTCATTTTTAAATTTCGTACTTTTATAACAAAAGCCCCAGGAATTCTTCAACTTTTGTCTAAAATTTTCTATTTCTTTTCAAAAACGCGTTCTAAAGATCTCAATTTAATGGTAAAAAGGAAAGGCACTATCGATTTTGATGTTTGAAAAAGCAGCAAAGCTTAAAATTATGCATCATATTTTCCTTACTTTTTTGTTTTCATGGATTTTCGAAATCTTGCTTATGAAATCAAAATATCGATTGAACCATTCATCCTCATAAAATGAGCGAAACTTCGAAATTAGACTTCGTTTTTTACTGCCTTTACATCCGAATTTCTTAAATCTGTTTTCTAAATTCGAAATCAAAACTATCGATTCATTTCTCAAGTTCGAGAGTATTAGCAGAGTTAGATGACTTTCACTGCACAAACATTCTCAAACATTGTCCTATCCTGTGGTTTAAACTAGCTTTTCTACTCGAAGAAAAACGATTACTACTATAATTATCGTTGAAGCAGGCGAGGTTTACATTACAATAATTATCTCAAAACTTCTCAAAATATTAGGCAACACCCTAGTATTTATCTGGATTTCTAACATCTTATATCTTAGAGATCAAGAATTATCGATGTAAGAGAAAGGGTATTTTTACTTTCAAAAGTTTTATATACTTTCTTTATTTGCGTTCTCCAATTAAAATCCATACATTTTACATTTAGCCTGGTGCTTCAAATATCTTTTCATTAAGTTAAAAATGTAGATTTAAAGTTAGGATGTTTTGAATGTTAGAAAGGTCATATTTTCCATTAAGCCTGATATTCAAAATATCTTTCAAATCTAAAAATGACTTGTTGAGTCGTATCATTCGTCTATCCTGAACTCCTAAAAGCAAGCACCATCCTTCGTTTTTCACTGATTTTTTCCGTTGTCATGACGACTATCTGAGGCTTCTGACTCCTCCCTTTCGTTCCTTTTTACCTCTCAAAACTACCTGTTATTTGCCATTTTCTATCTTTCCCTGCACTATTTCAAATATCCGATATAATAGCTGGATATGGTGAGATATAACTGGTTCTGAAGAGAGTCGATGGATGCAAACTCTTTGGCTGGCTATTGAAATCCTTATATGGGTTCGCTCGGGCATTCATTAACATTCCCCCCTCCTTCTTCACTAGGGAAGAATTTCTAATTGTAAGCGGTTTCGCACAGCTTGATACCCGCGCTACATCTAAATTCGCTACTAACAATTTATTCTGGAATACATTAACTAACGGATTCATTAGCAAGCATTTCCACTAACATTTAAACATGCTCGTGCCGCGGTTTACGGTAAGCATTCGATTTTTAAAGGAATCGATTTTTTCAAAAGTATTTTATCGGTGCCCAACTATTTATCTCATCAATTTAATAAGTGTAACATCTGAAGATTCCAATTTTTGAAACATCTGGAAAAGGCTAAACCGCGATTAGCTTTCTTAAGAACTTCATGAATCCGCAAACTCTTAAAACTTATCAGATGTTGGTTTAAATAATTCGTTTATTTATATTTGCGATGACTTTCAGCAACGAGAGTAGATTTTTCAAAATGTTCATGAATGCCCAAAATTTCAAAACTTATCCTAAAACCCTGCCAAATCTAAATCTTTGGCTTCAAATGAATATCATCGTCAATTTTCGCAATTTGTTTTCGTCCTCTTTCGATATCATTTATTCATCACTCCCATTTGAAGGATTTCGATTTCACTCTGCCTCTATCCCTATCCTTAATCATTAGAACTAGTCAGACATGCAGGGTAATTACTTTTTAAGAGCTGGTGAGATAGCTTTTGAAACTCAGAGATGTTAGAAAGTTAGGGCTCTTGTTTATAACTCTTGAGACATGCATATAGAATTCTAAGGTTCATGAGTTTTAATCAAATTATTATTGAATACTTTGTCACTAAGAATAAATACTTTTGTTGGCAAAGTATCTAAAAATCAATAATGAAATAATTCTTTCTACGTCATTACTCTAAAGTACGGCTTATGCTAAAACCTCGTAATAATTACACTCTCTCTTTCTCTAACTCTATTATTCCTTCTCATAAATGGATATGACTTGTCCCGGATAAGAGGAGATATATGAAAGCCCAGACACTTATCGAAATTCCTATTATGGTCATAAGGTAGAGAAATAGCCTTGCTTTTATAGAGAGGGAAAAGATATATAAATATGAGCAAGTGAGAGCCGACCTAGACTAGGCCTTATTAGGAGTGGTTATTATTAGACTCCAACTTTGACTTGATTTTTATATCCCATATGCTTTTCGACTTTCCGACTCGATTCTTTATCATTAGAAACTTGATGAATTTTAGAAAATTTCCAAATTTGACCCTTTCAGAAAGTATCTATTCATTTCAGTTCTATTCAAAGTTCCGAATATTTGATTTTTTACTCTATTGCGCTTGACAAAACTTGATTTTATGCAAATTCAAAATCCGTCTACTTTTCTTTGTCCTATTATTCATAGATAGGGAAATACTTCGATCTGATAGAGGGCTTAGTAATCCTTTACGCTCAAAACTATCATTCTTTACAGTCAATTTCATCATCATATTTTATATTTTCACCTCAATCGGTCAACTAATATCTTTGTTATTGATATCGGAAAATCGAAAAGATAGCAGCACCAAATGTATTATCGATTTTTTGCGTATCTCTAAAATATCATGCGCTCATAGAACCTTATCTAAAATTGCTAGAATTTTATGTTTCAACGGTTTTCATTATTTTTATTAGAGATTTTACTGACATTATCTTTCCTTTTGGTACCGCTATGAAATTTTGCCAATCTAATTTTCCTAAAAGTCATGATTCAGGGATTTTCATAATTTTCATCGAGTAATTTCGAAGCATTAAATATTTCATTATTTCTCCTATTAATACCCTTCAAAATTATCAGATTTTTTTTATAAAGATCTCTTTGAGATATTTTAAATGTATTTTCTGAAAAGTAATTCAATTTATTTTCAGAGTATGCAAGCCCTCTACCAACTGTCCGGAGCGGCCCAGCAGTATGCGGCCGCGCAACCTGGTGAGAATTAACCTTTAAAATTATATTTATTTATCAAATGTTAGAAATTTTGCTTTAAACTTAAATTAAAACTTTAAATGACTTATTCTTTTTATCATTTCAGGTGGTCAACCCGTGAGCCTGAACAATCTCGCGCTCGTCCAGGGAAATATGCCTCTTCTTCAGCAAATTCAAGCAGCTCAACAGCAACAACTCGCAGCCGTTTCGGCAGGTACAACATTAATTTATTATATTTTTAAAAATATCTTTTCAAACTTTACTATAAAACTACTCGGAAAATTTGAATTTTCTAGATTTTTTAATTATTAAAAAATCTAGACGTATTAACTAAGTCTTTTACTTCATAAAACCCTAAATATCCTGAAGCATATCTAAAATCCCCGATCTTAACAGGAAATTTCGGAGTTGAACTTCAAATTTTCGAATTCTGACGCGATGTTTTCTTTTGAAAACTTCAAAACGGAGAGGAAACGCGTGCGAGTTGCGTAATCGGCCCTAGAACTGGATTTCTTGATTTCTTTTGCCTTGATTTCCCGATAATTTCACCGCACCCGACTTCCTGTTTCCGTTTCCGGTAAAAGAGTCGCAAAAACGCGCGTGTGCAAACGAAGTCAGACGTTTGCTCCCCGAAAATAGCGCCAGTTTTGGAACGAAAAGCTCACAAAGCGATATTTGAATGAGGGAGTTTACCTAGGTATTTCTACCTTTCAGAAATGTCTCTAGATAGGGGATTTTAGCCCTTAGAAAAGTCAGTTATATACTTTTAGAAAGAAACTTTACTTTCTATAAAAGGTTAGATATAGGTACCCTCATATAGGGGATTTTTTATCTTTAAACTAGACTAGACAGAGGTATCTTCATATAGGAAGCTTAACATTTCATAAAAACTAAACTAGAGAAACCCTTAGATAGATGTTTTTCTAAGTAAGGTCGCTGCATAAGAGGATTTCTTTTTCTATCAACGCGTAAAATTAATCCCGACCCGCTAAGGTTCTTAACTTTCTCTCCGAAAGTTTACCATATCAGCGGGAAAGATTTCTAGTATGTGGCTTTATCTTCATCATTGATATATCCTTGCTGTATCTCCAAACCTCCCTTTTTCAATAGTATTATGACAGTCCGTCTAGTAAATGATTGTTTTAGTTGGAGAAATAGCGTTAGAGGAAAAATTAGTGAGTTACAAAGAGAATCGATCGAGTCTTTCTCCCACACGGCACTGAATAACACCGTTCTTTCGAACTTTTCTTTCTCTTCCCTCTCATTTTCAAGCGATATTTCTCTTACTCTATCTCTTTCTCTCCTCTTCCCAACTCTTTTCCGTTTGCTCTAGCGCAGTTTATTTTTCCGTAACGGCGTGCCCTTTTTACTCACCGAGTCTGTTTATCATGCTACTGTACACCGGCTTATGCAAATACCTAAATTTATCTTTCTTTTTCTCTCTTGTTATTCTTTACTATTTTCTTTTTCTAACTTTTTTCTCTATCTTATTTCCCACGCTATTTCCAGTTTCTCTAGCTTAAATATTTCTTTTCGTCTCGTATTTTCTCTTACTATTTCAATTTTCTAACTCTCAATCTTCGTGCTTTCCTCAATTAGTAAGAGCGCCATCACATCAACAAAACAATAATTTCCTTTTTGTTCAAAAGTTCTCCAAAACAATTTCAAGGAAAAGCATGACGAAAATCGGTGAAATTCATAAAAGCGAAAATCTTTGTTTCAAATAGAAACTTTTTCATTCAAAATAACATTCTTTTGTTCAGTTTTCAACTAGAATTTGGCCTGAAAGTTAGAAATTTTCGAATTTTTCCTCAAAATTTCTAAATCTTACAGTAAAATATCATTTTCCTAAAAAAACTTTCAAAACATCGTTTTTTCCTCAAATTTCTTTGCAAAACTAAAAAGAACACGATGTACTCTTTCGCGTAAAAAAGTGTCGTAAGATAAGATGTTTTTTCGTCAAATTCTGCATTGCACAAACGCGCACTCAGCGCACAGCTGTTACAAACATTCACTCGCGTGCCGGGCAAATTTCCTCTGACCGACAGCTTTTTCTTGTCGAGCTGGGCAGAAAAATGTCGGTTGTTTAAGATCCGGATATATCAGATCCCTCCAGATTCTTTCCATATGATACATGTCGGTTTACAAATCCGCTAGGTTTATCTGAGTTTTTAAGAAATTTCTAACTCTAAATCTCTAGTATCAAAATGTATCAGTACTATCAAGGTAAAGCAGAACTTTACTGAATTAAAAAAAACATTTACTGTTTCTATCGTCTTCGTTTAAACTACTATTTCAAAAATCTCCAAATTTAATTGAAACGCATTTTGCTCAATATCTGTCAACTCATACAAGCTTGCACTTGCCATACACTGATTTTCTATAAATATATATTTTCCTACCAAATTTTCAGAAGCTTATCCATAAAAATTCCAGAAATATCCCCACTTTTCAAAAATGCTCAAAGTTTATCATTTTTTAAATTTCAGCCAGCCTGCAGCAACACAACGGGATGGTGGTCGCAGCAGCCAATCATCATCAGGGACTCATGGGCGGTGTTATGGACGGCAACGAGAATAAAATGATCAAGGTTAGCTCGAAAAACTTTCTCAAGTTGCCAAAAATCGGAAGTTTTCTTAAAAACAAGGGAATTGACTGTTTTTGGAGAAATTTTATTTATTCAAATACCCTATTTGGAGAAATTATGATAAAGGAACTTTTGTTAAACTTGAATTTTCTTGAAGCATTTCCAAAAATGGTAAAATCCCTAAATATTAATTTGGGTTGATAGTGCTATAATGTGTATGCATCCCCATAGAGTATGGCAAAATGTATAGTCTTCAAAGTGATTTATCAAGGCATTAATAACCGTAGAAAGCAAGCTCTAAATCATAAACCTCACCAGTTTAGCTTCTTCAGCTTGCATAAATTTTTGTAAATTAATTCTTATTTTTCACGATTTTCAAAAGCATGTGATGGATATTAGTTCAGGGATTTAAAGAAATCCCCAGATTTCGAGAGTGAAAACTTGAATTCTTGATTTTCCAACCCTGTTGATAAGCACTATTGTGTGAAATATCCTTTAGAAACTTGATTTTTGCAATTTCAAACTATTTTGAATTTATGCAAGCTGTATGAGAATTACTGGTTGGGTTTCTATATCACGAGATCGCATGAAATTAAGATATGGCCTGAAAAATACCGTAATCTTAAAATATATGCTTAAAAATAATATATCTTAAGTTGCGGTATCAAGTCGGATCGTATTTTCTATGCCTATTTTGCCAGTGTTTTCAAAAACATGACATTTTACTTCTAAGACTTGCTTTCTGCTGGAACAAATTGACAAGTGAACGAACATTGTTTTTGTCGATTTTTTTTGCCTTTTCTGGTGATTCAATTTTCATGCCGTTATCTATTTTTTGCAATCATCCAGTTTTTCACCATCCAATTTTCAATCAAAAACATAGAATTTTCAAGCTCCGCTCCCACTTTTCACAAAGTCGGGGGCTCCTTGAAAATATCACAAATTACAAGGAAAATAACGCAATTCACCAACATGCGTCTTGTTAACGTGGAGATAATAGTGTAGAGTAGAAATTTGCATGAGAACATTACGATTTATGCAGAGAAAATGACGTTGATGTGAGGCTTCAAGTGTTATAATTTTATTTACGAGCATTTTAATTTCGAATTACGATAAACCTCTATGGCGCATGATATAGCGTTGGGATGCAAGATGACGATTGGTGAAATTGGTAGGAAAAGCTGTTTGGCGAATTATTGCAAGAAAAATCGAATTTTTGCCAACGCCTTTCTTCCCAGCACCGTGTAAATGACATGAATTGATTGAACTGAGTATTTCTGAATGACACTGCATCGTATCTTCTAGCAAGACTTCATCTCCATATCTCATTTTCCAATACTAATTTTAGCAAACTAAATAAAATAGCGTTTGAAAATAGAGAAGAGAACGGGGTATTGTTAGAAGATGTGATGATGTGGAATGAACTATGTCTATATATTTTCATGAGAATGGCTTTTTCTCGTTTCAGGAGGACCCTGTGGTGCAGGCTCAGGCTCAGCAGGCCCAGGCCCAAGCCCAAGCCCAAGCCCAAGCCGACTACGAATTGTCGATTCAGCAGCAGTTAGCAGCGATTGCCCATCAACAACAGGCTGCAGTCGCCCAAGCCCAGATCGGTCCCCAGGCCACTCCGCAGAATTCCGCCAGTGCACCTATCATCTCGTCGGCCATGATGGTCTCGACTAGCCAGGCCTCAGGCAACCCCGCAAATCAGCCCCAACAACAGAATGGCGATGCTAGCACGAGTTGTAAGCGCATTCAAACCAACATTTCATGTCTGCCCCTTATAAAACATGAGATTTTCAACAACAAAGCTAAGGGATTTTCGGCTTGAAAACAACATATTTCGACTAAAAATGAAATTCAGAGTCAAATGATACGAAATTTGAAGTTTTCAAGCCAAAAACCCCAACGAAAAATTGGCTATGACATAAGAATGACATTTGAGATGTTTTGGCTATCCACGAATTTCTTTTTCCTAAAATCGGAGATTTTTGATTTTCGCGATTTTTGCAATTTTTGATTCGTGTGTCCTAGGATGCCTCTTACCCAAACTATGCATCATTTTCGAGAATTATTTCGGTTAGACAACAAGCTTGCGCAGGCCTAAAATCTCAACCATACATGTGCTAGGCTGAATAACAAGACAGAATAATCTGGTTGAATAGCTCAATTGCTAAGGGAGTCTATTGTTAATTTTTGCAAGAATAATTTGTCTTGTTATTTTGAGGATAGATTAATGACGACAAGTAACTCCGCGTCTTACGAGGGTTTTGGTGTACTGGTGTAATGAACCTTTTTGTTGCACTGATGCGCTGAAATTTCGTCGAAAATTGAAATAATATCGTGAGCGCAAGTCTGTGCGTGATTGCTAATGTAATGCATATATTCGAACTTCGTTAGAATTGGACGATAACTCGCAGACATTTCTTTAGTCACACAGAAACACTCACATTTTGCGTATTTAGTGACTTTTCCCCAACCTGTGCTGCACTCAAACTTGCTAATGATGATAAGTCTTCTTTCATTAAAGCTTGGCGTTTTGGGGTTTTGCAGTCTCTTTCTGTGTTGAGTTTCGGACATCCCAATCAGGATTGCATCTCTTTCCCCCTCCTCCTTTTCAATGCAAAAATGCACCATTTTCCAACATCACCTAGCGTACTGTAGAAGAAAAACTTGTGAACTTTACTAAACGCACAAAATCTGCACTATCTTTCAGAAATTTTCGGGGCTGATTTTGCAATTTCACATTTGATGAGAATTTCCTTTTCTTTCTAAAGATAAAAATTACTTAAGGCTACTTTAAAAGAAAAATAGTCTGGTGAGATTTATTAACAATGTCACTTAAAGCTCCATATTCGGATGGGATTTCCATTTCTTATGATGTTAAAATTCAAAAGCATGTGCGCGTTATACCAGCCTAGTTTTCGATATCAGTATGCATATCTTATTTTTATGTCCTTACTTGGGGTGTATGTTTGGCGTAGTATCAGAATTATCTAGAAAGTGCAAGATTTCAAATTTACTTAATTTAGACGAGTCAGCTTTAGTGTTCATTAATAACTGCACCAACTTTTCGGAAATAGTATTATCTTTATTTTGTGTTCTTTATTGTGGAGATTAAAAGTGAAGTTTAAAAACGAAAATTTAACTAGAAAAATCCCAAATAATTTCGAGAAACTTAAAAAAAAAACCACTTTTTCTCCACGATTCTAAAAAACCGCATTTTTGACCGATTTCGGTGGTTTTCTGTAGGCATTTACTGCTAGGGTTGCGTTATGACATGATCATGGCTTATCGAATTCTGATGAAAGAAAGTTATGAACTATGCAAGAGCACTAAATCCTTTAGGAAAGTACTGGGAGCGATTTCTTCCCAAAATGAGTACCTTAGTCCCAGTTTTGGGAGAAAAGTACTTATCTTTGGAGGATTTATTTCTCAGTTATAGAAAAGTACTGCAAGGGATCTCGTATATCTTGAAACGATAACAATATTTTACCATACTTAAAATCAAAAAGGAGCATTTTATCATTTCGGGATATACGAAATTCCAGTTCATGCGAGATTTCATATATCCACCATTTTTCCTTATATTTGGCTGGGCACTGTTTGATTGATTTCCATTCCCTCCTACCCTATTGGCATCATCATTTCCGAGATATCTTTCGTTTTTGACTGTGCCGCATTTTGCAATCGCAATTCTGACTTCTTTTCCACCTCTCACTCCACGATACCATTTCCACTATGGAAATAGTATTGGGAAGTGGTGGGTGTCAAAGAAAATGTGAGATATGACAAAGCATCATTTTGTGTCATGCCAAACATATGATATTCGTTTAGTTTCTCTAATATCATCAGATTTGATCTAAACCAAAAATATTTAAAGAAACTGATTCTCATTGAAAGTTCGTTTTATATTTTGACGTAAAATTATGCTATTTTCAGTGAAGATCAGCTTTAACAAATAAGCAAGTTTGATCATTTTGGCAAAATCTGAATTTTAGCGGACCCGAACCAGGCTCCAAAACGCCTTCACGTGTCCAACATTCCGTTCCGATTCCGCGATCCGGACCTCAAGGCCATGTTCGAGAAGTTCGGCCCCGTCAGCGATGTGGAGATCATCTTCAATGAGAGGGGAAGCAAGGTATTTTCTTCAGTCTTGATCATTTTATAGGGACCCATATTCTTGCTCTACTAAAATAAAATGCTCGTATTTCGATAGGGGAACTTTTGAAACTTATAAATAAATAACCAGAGTCATTCACAAAGCCTGAGCATAGTAACTTCAAAGATAAGGATGAAGAAAATTTGTAGAACTAATCGAAATTCAGATTTATTCGTTCTTGAACATAAGAATTTCGAGCATATCGATCAATTTAATTTTTAAAGCCTATCTAAAAATGTCTAAATTTTAGGGCTTTGGTTTCGTGACGATGGAGAAGGCCGCGGACGCTGAGCGTGCTCGTGCCGAGCTGAACGGAACGATGGTCGAGGGCAGAAAAGTCGAGGTCAACTGCGCAACCGCCAGAATCCACACCAAGAAAGCCAAACCTCCCGGGGGTATGAGTGATTTCTCTTTAGAAAATTTGTATTTTTCAATTTCAGCCGGAATTCTGGACCCCCTGAACCCACTCGCTATCGCTGCACAAAACAATGCTTTCCTACAGGCCCAGGTAAATTTGAAACGCAATTATTTAAATTTTCAAATATTTGAATTATCAAGGATTACATGGGAAATTTAAGAACGAGAATTTTGGTCAAAGAAATAATATTTTATTATCATTGGCATTATCTGAATTAGTAAAAAAAAACTTGAGTAAGCGTGAAAAGGAAACCTAATTATGACTATTTCTCAGCTCTCCCGCAACCTGTTGCTTCGCAATTCCCTGGTCCAACCGCAGTTGCTGGCCGCGTCGCGAGGACAACTCGGCCTGGTCGGAGCCATCCCTCAAGCAGCCATCCCCATGGCCGGACTCTCACAGGCTACCACCCTGCCCCAAATTCAGGTTCGAAGATCTCAATTGAATGTTCCCTTCCCTTAACCCAAAGTCACACAACCAAAAAACATTGTCGATGATGCCGTAAAGATTTTTTTCCTGCAACCTATATCAAATTTTTAATTTTCTAGATAGATGCTCATTGGAAATTGCTCAATTTTTGGGGACCTGTAAACTCTTCTGAAACCTATAAACTATTTAATGATATAATTTTAAAATTTAAGGCCCAACAACTCCTGTTCGCGCAAGCTCAACTGCCTCACGCTTCTGCCGCCCAGGGACTGCATCAGGTAGCCCTAAAACGTTGTTAATCTGGCTTATTTTAAAAAATATGAAAAAATGCTTTTCTATTCAATGATATTTCTTCAAAAATGATCATTTGCAAAAAGGTACAGATTCAAGCCTAGAAAATGTTAAAGTTCAGAGATAAATATTCATCATTTTGAAAAACCTGATAGATCATACATTTGAAAAGTACATGCACTTTGTGTAGTTCGTCGGACTAGTTTTAGTAAAGTTGTAAATAATTTCATAAAATCATAACTTTGAAAAATAATACAAATTTTCAGGCCTATGCCGCGAGTGCAGACCCGGCCACTGCGGCGATGCTGATGAACGAGCAGACCCGTCTCCAACTGGCCGCCGCCCAGGCACAAGCACAGGCTCAGGCTGCTGCAGGTAGCATTTTTTAAAAATGAGTTGTTTGGGACTTGGAATTTACAAATTTAATATTTTTGTACCGTTATGAAGACAAACGATTGGAATTGGTTAGATTTTTGGAGAAAAATGTAGAATTTTTAAACTTACGAATAAAATTTGAAATTTTAAAGATATAGATACTGAATCTATCTTAGATTACTTCTGATAAAAATATTCTGAATCTTGAAAATTTCAAGGCTTACCTCAAGAATTCAATATTTCAAATTCCAAGTCCAAATATCCAGTATTTTCTGTCGTATTGTGAACGATTTAAAATCTGATTTTCAGAACTTTCAGGCCGCGGCATTCCGACTTCTGCCGCTACGGCAGCGGCTGCTGCAAGTTTAGGCGAGCAATACCTCGGCCAGGCTCTGACCGCAGCGATGCCTTCCTACCAGGTCAACCCCGCACTCCGAATCAACCGATTCGCACCGTACTGATCGGAAATCACGGACTGCGAAATTCGGAGTTGTTGGTTTTCCCCTTGTTTGAGATAGTAATTTTGGCAAATGATGTAAATTTAAACATTTTGTAAACTATCGGTAAAGTTTTGACGAAAGTCTTGAATAGTTAGCCAAAATTCCCGATTCTTATGTGTAGTTGAAATTGAAACGATTTTGATATGTCAGTAACGATGAATAACTTTGATAGATTTGGAATTTTAGAAAGAAATCTATTGAAGTTATTTTTAACAAGCAATATGCCCAAATTTTCCCTTTCTCTAATTCTGATTTCTTTTAAAAGTTCAACATTTCATTTTATTTTTTAAAACCCTAGGTTCGTTTCACGCTATTTTGGTGCGAGCTTAATTAATATCGAAGTTTTTGTCCTATGTTTGTTTTATAATTTGTACTTCTCTCTAAAATGATTCCCATACTTTTGTGAGACTTTACCATAAGTTGTTGTGTAGGTTTGAACGAATTTTTCAGGATTACCTTTACAAAATTTTTAAATGTAATATTTTGAGAATATATTTTGAAAAATTCATATTTTTTACCTTTCTGTTCGAATATTCTGGGTTCTAAAACGACTTTAATCATTATTTCAATCATCATTATCATCAACCTTTAATCATACTTCGAAAACCATCTACTTTAACAAATCGCCGTTTTTATTCAGGCTCTGGGAAATTTGAATTCTCGATGTTTACCCCACGTAATTTTCCATGACTTACCTACAGATTTAAGCAATCTTCTTTTGTTTATGATTCGCACTAATCACTTCTTATTCTATGAAACTTTTAAGCCAGAAATTTCCTAATATCACCTATTTTGAGTAATATCAATTCGAAGTCCTAAGTAATTTGAAGATTTGAAAAATCCTCAGATTTTCGGGACTTGATAAAATATCACTATCGATTTTCTTTATCAAGGGATCTCACATCTACAATTTCCTTGTTTTCTGACTATTTTATCATGTTTTCATTGGTGTGGCGAAATTATCATTCTCTTTCTCCCACTTCTTTTTCATTCATCGGTTGTCGATTTCGTATATTTTGGTGCTTAATCCAATTTCAATAAAAATTTGAGGAAAAATAATTTGTACGTGTTACGAAAAAAACCTTCAGATTCTTAATCCCTGACATCGTAGATGCACACTTGTCAGCAATTTGACCGTTCCGAGGTTGCATTCTTGAACATTTTATTGAAAAAAACAGCTAGCATCAACGAATTACTTTTTAGCTTTGTTTCATTTTCAGCATTCTTTACGTTTCTGAAAGAATGTTTATCTCCCAGAAATGTGCTAAAAAATTATGCTAGATTGCATGGGGATGATTGATCTGATCTATTTTTTTGGGGTTACAGTATCTCGAAAAAGTCCATAATCCGTAATTTTTCGTATCTTCTTTACTCTTCGGTGACCGTTATCGTCTCCACTACCATTTCCAATTTCGTTTCTCGGCGACCTCCTATAAGTTAACTTTCTTGAAAATCTGCTCCATTGTTAAATTTTACCAATGGATCAGATTTTCTCTCGTTTCCCTTCTCATTTTGTCAGTGTCTTTTTTGTCAATATTTTTTTCATAAAACCCTCGATAATTTTGTTTAAATCGTCTTTGACTCGTAAAATGTTCATTTTTAGTTACTTGAAATAAATTACGATTAAAAAATATTTTTAAACCATCGGTTTATTCATGATATTGAATCCATTCAAATATATACAATCACACAAGTCATGATAAATATTGCATTTCAAAAATATACTTAAATCAAAACGATAAATATTAATCTACAACAAGGATGTGCACATTATTCATTATAAGATTGAAATATGAACATTTTTTAAATAAAAATTTTTAAAGTAACACTCATAGATACTCGTACTCAATGCGATTTTTTTTAGAAAAAATAAAAATAATTTCTAAATTTTAAATAAGCTAATTTTCATGGATGGAACAGATTTTAGTGGGATCAAGATGGTAGACGGAAATGTTCTTGTAACCACCACAGCAATTAACCGAACCTCCGCTGGCACCCTGCATGTGGATTCCGTTTTTGATCCTAAAATTAGTATTTTACAAATGGTAAAATTAGTGCAACTAACAATTTAGAAATTAACATAAAGTTAAATTTAAGTTAAAAAATAATATCACTAGCTATAAACCTCATTCAATTCTCAACTTCTTTTTTAATATTGAATGAAACTTGCATTGGAGTCAAGCTACATTTAGTTAACGTGATTTTATCTCATGTTAAAATTTAACTTAACTAACCAATTAACATAGCACGGCGCCTCAAAGTTGGCACCGGCGAATTCCGTGATTGCGGAATATGTAGAGCATATGCCACCGCTAATTCCGAAAGCTAAAATTTAACGAAGTTTGTTTTTCAAGTTAAAATTAAGCGCACTTAAAACAAGGATATTCCAAATGATGATCTTCTTGTCTACGTATCGCCAGATGCTAAAATTTCAGAATTAGTTAATTTTATTAGTCTATCATGCCATTTAACTATCCTAAAACTAGAGAACGCAAACTGATAACTGGCTCACGAAACCCAAATTCCGCAGTTGTTTTTTGTTTAAAATATGTATTCTAACCAAAATAAGATTTGAGGGGGAAAAAAATAAAATACAAGATCGTTTATGCCCGAAATAATTATCATTTTCCGAACTTCAAACTGTTTGCACAACAAAACTCTGAGCTGATTTTTGGCACACAACAGTTTATGGAATTTATCATTGATCTAGATTACGCCTTTTTATGGTTTCACGCTCTAAACATGAATTGCTTCCTAATTTAGGGGTTCCCTCACTATCAATTTTTGTTAAACGTCGCGCATTTGCAGAGGGGTAGAGCTTGCGCTCTCTACTTACAGCACTAACACATGATAAGTGAGATAGGAAAAGCTAGATGAATTGGTTTGCTTTTGGATTTTAACGAGACCTAACATATTTAGTCTCTCGTGTGCTATAAGATGTCCAAATCTTGTTAAAACATTCTTACTCCATGATAGACGCGTGTTGATCATCCGGAGCCCCTTTCGACAGCTGTCCGTTTTGGATCATGTGGTTCCGCTTTTTCTCCGATGCCTTGATGAACATCCAGAACACCGCCGGTAAGATCATGGTTCCGAGAGAAATTGTTGTGGCTCCGACCAAATCGAGGAAAATTCCAAAATTCGGCAAGGACAAGGCAACGAAGAGGGATGCACCTAATAAGGCGCTTCGGACGATCACTCGTCTTATGCCGAAATCTAAAGTGATTAAATTCAGTAGGTAGTGATGAGCAGTTTCTACTTTGCGGAACCCGCGTCCATTCTTCAACCTGTTGAGACAAAGGTGAGAAGACGATTATGACCGTAGGCATTACATGGAGGGTAATCAGGATATTGACGGATTGCGAGATCCATGTAGTCTAAAATTGAAAAAATCACGTCAAAAAGTTCCATTTAAAGATTCTAGTTCTAGGATAAAACAATGACTAAATGTCAATACCTAAGATATAATATTAAAAAGTTATGTTTCGAAAATGTTATCTAAAATCAAACGTCGATATAACGATGCACTGATGCCTAAGATGAAGAAATTAACTTAAAGTTAGAAATTTACCTGAATCGAAGGAATGATCGTATCCACCATCGAATTTCCGTAGGCTTCAAACCCGACGACAGGGATCAGGAAATAGAAGAACGTGATTAGCAGATAACTGTAGATGACGGATCGATTGAAGTGATAGGGCTTTCTCATGTCAGTTTGAAAGGAAGGGAACGCTCCATGACCACCTGAAATACTTCATTTTGACTTTCTGGAAACCGTACGACATCATCACATAAATCATGATATGGTAGAGGAGATCTTATAGGTAGCAATTTTTCCACGCTCCACCTTACCATATCTCTCGTATTATGATCTTATGCTGTTTCCAATTTGCCTCGATTTTTATGAGGATAAACTGTTTTCTTACCAAACGCAAAAACGATCGTTCCGTATGCTAAGAAGAAGTTCTTGAAGGTCACTTCGGGGTAGGCGATTTCCTGGAATTTAATAATTTTATCAAATATAAATTTCGATCAAGACTGTACAGTGTCAATTTGTCTTTTTCATATGATGAAGCATAGGATCGAACACCCATATTTTATACAGCACCAGATATTTGATGTTCAATTTAAGTTATTCACCTTCCGACACTCCTGCATATCAATGCTGGATCCGACGACCATGAGACAAGCAGCTAGGATTGACGAGGCAGCGGCTAGACAAGCGGCGGGCCTGAACTTCGAAGATCAGCGAAAAATAAAGGATAAGTTAGGTTCCCTTCATATGTCATCGGCTGTATCATCATCGTATAGGAAGGCTAAGATGTATAGAAAAACAGCAATGAGAAAGAGAACCGATGACGATGACTAGCCGATGCCATTTACAGGTGACCAGATTAAGTTGACGAACCAGAAATCGTTGGGGCTTTTAAGCATGATGAAGGGCCACACGATAACGACAACAACGACTATGAAAACGCAGAATTCGATGTGCGTTTTGAAGAAGACGTTAATCTAAAATTTTGTGGTAAAGTCTAAATTTAAAATCAGTGCAAGCTTCTAAACGTTTATCAAATTAGTTAGTCAATATAATTTAATACATGAAGACCATGCTTTATATCATAGAGCATCCATGTTTTTCGTACTCAAATTCTAAATACTCACCAAAGTGGTCAGGTTCCTGGCACACAACTGTATGAGCACTGTGGCGATCATGAATTGAGTGATGGAGAGGTTGATTGATTCTAAAAAACGTCCCTTCTCTCCGAACGCACGGTAGGCCATTTCAGGGTAGGGCTTTCGGCAGATCTCTTTCTAAAAGCATATTCATAATCATACAATATCAAACTTAACTTAATTCCGGGTTTAAAATGTAAAAATGTTCCAATATTTTTGCTTATTTCGAATTTAGATTAAGGTTAAGTGAATTGAATATAGTACCTGATAGGCTTCTGGCCACCGTCTTTGCATCATGCACCAATTTTCGGACAGTTGAATTCCGGTATAGGCGGAGAAGATAGAGGCGGCTAGAAGGATGATCAGACCGGCGACGAGTCCTAAATTTTTCAATTTACTTTATTTTATAGTAGCTATCGGGGAATGAGTAATTGTTTAAAACGTCAAGAGTATTCTATTACTTTTGCACATACCGTAAAATCTCTAAATTAGCAGTCCCCCCTATATAATAGTAGTCCTCCCCCAAATGCCCTAACTACCCATTACCCAATTCAGATCATCTCAGAAAGTGTTTTATAATCTTTTTTATTTAGAGTGTATAGAGGGTATTTAGTTTTGATTTGAAGTGACTACAATCATCCGATGAGGAGTTATGGCGATTTGAAAAGTTAAATTTTTGAAATTTTGAGGATCGAAAAATAGAAATCCATGGACTTCTATTTTAGATTTTACGGTATTGCGATTCATTTTTATGAATTAATGATAAGATTTTAATAAAACATCCTAAATTTTCGTGTAATTTGTGTAATTTTGAATGAAAGCCGACGTCATATTAACATCCAAGATTTTTTAAAGTGTACAAGTTTCGATGAAATTTGTTGTCTTTAATTTATATTTTCTACTTTGGACCCTTACCTGTATTGCTCATAGCGATCGGCAAGGCAATCATGCCTCCGCCCATCTAAAATACGAAAATATAGTAATCAAATGACTAATTAAGTAATAAAATACTTAATTACTCAGAGATCAAGCTATTTATTGCACACCCTTCTAGCATGTTTTGCTTACAATTTGCACGTGGTATGCAAAATTCTTTGATAAACCCGAAAGGTTGAGCTTTAGTTTGTCATTAAACTTTTTATCAGCGATTACCCATGTAATTTTATCCTCGTGATAAATTTTTTGTAGGGAAGTTATGTTTATATTTATCGTTGGAAAACTTTTTATGGTGCCTCAAAAACTTTAACAAACACAGTTACTTCGCGCGCTTATCATGATGTTTTCGAGTTTTTGAGTTTGGCAAGGAAAATGATGTAAGAACCATTTTTCAGGATACCACGTATTATCAATGACCGATAACTTGAGACAAAATAATTAATGCACAAGTTCGGAATGCAAAGCGTGGATTGCATATTTACAAATAATCGTCAAAATCATTATTTGAATCAATGAAATGTCGTATATTTGTTTGCAAACAAAGCGCTAATTTCCATGCATCAAATCGTCGTTCTTTACTCTGTCTCAAGTATTCGATCATTGACAAGATTTTTAATCGAAGCCCTGATTTTTTTTTGAAATTTTAAATATGCAAAGACCCACCATATCGCCGATAATAAAGATTCCCGCCATTAGCCAATGCATGCCATGATCGTTGGCTATTTTTACCTAAATTTTAAAATAAGTCTAATTTTTTTTTTAAACTAGCATACCCCAGACTTGTGGGATGCGTCGAAAACCGAATTCCTATGTAACCACGAGCCCATTTTAGAGGCAGCTAGGTAATTTCAAAATATGGATACTTAGAAAATAATCAATCTGAAATATCAAAGTTTAGAAAAATGTAGTCTAATCAAAAAATAGAGCGAATTTCCTATCACGAATCAATAGATTTCTTTTAATTCATCGGAATTCAATGAATCAAAGAAAAAACGAAATAAGAATAGAAATATGTTATTTGTGCAAAGAATCGCACAATAGGAGCAAATACGAAAAAAATAATCACCAAAAGCAAAAAAAAATTCGAACAATGAGCTACTTGCTTACTTTTTGAATCATGAAAATGCACTAAAAACATGAAATCATACAAGTATGGAAAATCATGGCGTAAAAAGCACTTTTCAGAGAAATGTTTCAAAAGTTCGGGATAATTCAATAAGCTCTCTGACTTGAAATATTACTAAGAGATTTTTATTAGCATTTTTATATCAAAAATAGTGAAGTTAGTATTTGAAAAAGGTATTATTTTTTAATTCTAAAAATTCGTCGATAGCCCATTATGAAAAAACTCTTACTATTTTGAACTCTAAAACTAATTATTTATTCCCACACCGAAAATTCCATTCTTATCTTATTTGGTTAAAATGATAACATCAAATAACAAGTGGGGTCAAACATAAGAGTTTTAGAGGCGGTTAAATTATTTTGACGATAACGAAATTTCAAACATCAAATGTTATTTAAATTTGCTCACAAAAATATTTCCGAGGTTCGTAGAAAGTTTGTCATCGAATTAATGACTCGAAGAAAATGATGACTTCAAGAAAATCATTGAAAGTGAGGACTAATAACGGTTATATCGATCTTCCGATAAAACTGTTTCCAAGACCGTTAGGCTAATACGTCACAACACCTTTTGAAAGTTACGATAAGTAGTCTAGAAATCGAATGATACATTGATTTTTTCAAAGAACTTAAAACAACATTTAAAAAGATAGTAATTTTCCAAGAATACTAAAATAGCGTGTCAGCACTTTCTAAAAATCGCCCTATATAGCAACGGAAACGATTACTCAGACTTTTTACCTGTTTATTTTGATTGAAATCGGAATCATAGTCATAAATCAGGTCTTACATGATTTTCGAGAAAATACACGTGATGCGAAAATATTGTGGACAAAGAAATTATCGTGATCTTTAAAAATGATGCATCATGAAATAACGAAATATCGAAGCTATTAGTTAGTTTACGATAGAATTTCTGGGTATCATTGATAATTCGCTAAATAAACATGTAAACATTGGCTTAAATCGTAACACGGACGCAAGCTTAAATTAAATAAAGATTCAGAAGATTATGTAATGATCTGATTTATGATGTTATTGTCTCAAAATACTCCATTTTAAACCCTAAACATAACTGAATCAACTTCAAACTATTGAATGTATCCTGATCAAACTGAAATTTGGTCCCTTTATATGGAACTGAGTCCAACAAAAATAACTAATTTATAACTGTATCCAAAATAAGAAGGAATAGTTGGTATTCGGTTTCAAAAATTCTGATTATTGAAATTGAAATTTTGTGGGGAGTATGAAAATTGAAAGAATAATCAAAATTTATTGGATTTTGAAGGCGAAAAATCAATGTTATTTGACGACTTTATGACTGAAAAATGGAAATTCACAATTGAATATGCGCATTTTTCGAATGATTTGAATCAAAACCTGTGAAGAACCTTCGCGTCAATTTATGGGTTCACATTTTTCGTCTAAAGTTAAAATGCAGCAAAAAATCCACCTATCAAAAGGGACAGTTGCAAGGTCTTTGACAATTTTTTATATAATAAAAATGGTAAAGATACAGAAATCAAAACATAATGACATTTTTCTTTAATATAATAGATGAAAAGTGAGTAAGAGATTGACATTCCTTGGAAAGAAATGGCCTTTCTCATATTTTACTCGAAACTAAAATACATATTGTTCGGTATCAGAAGAATTAAGCGAAGACGAAAAAAAATCGAGTAAAATTAGAGACTAAATGATGCATCACACACTTTTCTAAGGAATATACGACTAGACGCGCATTTTAGGATAATATTTTATGCAAAATAGCATGAGAATAAGCCAATACTCGCAATATTTTCTAATTAAAATAAAGAGATTTTATATAGACATAAGTAATTATGTAAAAACTACCTAACCTTAAATATAGACTAGAAAAATAAGAGGTTACTAATATTTTGATATGTCTGATAAGAAGTGAGTTCAATCTGTGTTTTATATGGAAGTGGGTCTGCAAATTTGTTGATAACCCGAGTTCATAACTTTTTAGAGTGTTTCATCAAAATAATAAACATGACGGATTTTCTGTAATATATGTCAGGATTAGTCATATATTTTTGCATAGGAAAAAACGTTAATTATGATATTTCAATTATGCAAGAAAGCAGGCAACTAATAAAGGTAGTAAGTTAGACGTAATAATAGGTATACGCATTAGTCAGAGTAGGCTACAAAGTTAGAATAAAATAGCTGACCATAAAACACGAAATTAAACTTCAGCAATTTTTTAGTACTTTTATTAAATAATGACAGGAAAAAAGCTATCAAATATTATCAGTATATATCATTATGAGCAAAATATATTTCTAGGTAAGAAAGTATCTGCATCGTATCTAAAGAAGGAATGTTACGAATTTGAATATTATATTATCGAAATGAGAATACAGTAACACGATATATCTGTAAACAACAGTGCAGTGTCCTATGCAAATAATATCGAATTTTACAGAGTAGATATTCTCAAGGAATTGTATATACTGTGTAAAATTAATGATAAAAAATTTTGCAGGGGTAAAGTTTGATCCAATTTTATATGGTACAGCCTACACAAATATTTGCTTACAATTATGCGCAACTATGATCAAATTATGGTCAAAATGCCAAATTTAGTCCCAAGTCGTTAATTTGACGACTCCTCATTAAAAAGTCATCACTGCGAAAAAGGTGAAGTCATGATTTTAAATCGAAATTTTCGAGTTTCTTATTTGTGACTGAGAGAAGTAATTCGTAAATGATAGCAAGATAACGTGACTATTTTAATAATAATAATCAAAAGCTTGATCTTCGTTTAAGAATAGGATATTTATAGATGATACGGATGTATCCGCAAATTGAGCATTTTAGATGAGTATTAGATCTGGAAAATCTTGAAACATCTAAAAAATCAATCAAAGTGAAGTGATAAATAATAAATTTAAAAGACACCAAATTCACTGAAATCGTCTAATCTTCAAAGATAATCAAAAGATGTTCTCATTGATAAATCGTTGATATTGTGATGATGCTTATAGGGCAAAAGACAAATTATGAAAACCCCACAGGAAACGAGAGAGTGCAGAGAAACAAACAAAAGAAAAATACTGAATGATTAACAGAGAGATAGAGTAGCAGAAATAGAGAGATTAAAATAGGCGAAAAGAAAACAGAGTGATAAATACACTAAACCGGATTTGTGAATACATGAAACACGGTGGGGTAATCGGGCAAAGTTAGGCGAAAAACGCGTTAGACCCTACAAGAGTTTGGTAATTAGCATAATCAATGAAAGTTCAAAGGTAAAGTGTAACAAAATTTCCAAGTTATCAAGAATAATTGTACTTTATACTTGATGTATGATTGGAATCTTCAAAGGTACGAGATGTTTCAAATTTTAATTCACCAGAAAAGTTGACACACAAGCATGTCCTACGGTAGGCTACTTGTGTGCCGAAGAAAATCTGATTCCGATGCTTCTGGCCGAATTGGCGACGATTTTTCGAAAATAATTTGGATGATGCCAAACTTTTGCTCGCCACCGTATATCAAGGACCCAATTTCGCTTCTACATAGGTTTTTCGTTGCTCCGAACGCATTTTTCTGGTTATAATTAACACTCTGGAGCTGACTAGGTTGCAATGTTTTCGAAATTTCAATATTTATGTCTTACATATCTTATATTATATTCTCTGAAGCTTCAATGGCTTTTTGCTAATAAATCTTTCATGAAGTCAACTTTTATTCTTAGAATTTGCCATATTCATTATTTGTTTATCATTTCCTTTTCAAAAACTACAATTTCTCCAGTTTTTCATTTCCTCTACGCTTTCTCCCTTCTCAATTAGCAAATTCATCTTCATTATGTGAAGTTCAGCTTTATTCTATCCGTAAGTATACTGTGTCTTTAAATCGAATATTATCCCTTTTGAAAATTTTTCAAATTTTCCTACATTTCTCCCTTCCTCCGTTATTCCCACCCTTTTCAATAGGTTGTCCTGATTTTACAATTTGCGTCTCGTTAAATATCGGCAGAGAGAAATAGAGGCAAAAGACCAACAACGAGCGAGTGGCCGATTCCGACAATCGAAAACTAACTTTCATTCATTCATTTTTCAATTATTTCTTAACTTTTATTTCCACCAACTTCCTTTATCATTTTATATCATAAAAATCGACTGATTATCGATGTACTTATTCTTCCCGCTATTTCCCTGTGAAAATTCCAATTCAATGCAACTTGCAAAAGTCTCTATTTTCATTGTTCATTTTCTTCTTTAGTCGATTTTACACGCTAACATCGAGCAATGATTGATTTTTGCAGGTAAATTCGGCAAAAACATGTCAGTGGACGTCAACCAGGGCATCACCGGCCACAAAACTGCGGTCATTCGCAACTACACCACTCAGCCACGACTCATCTACCGTACCGTGACGGGTGTGAACGGTCCTCTGGTCATCCTAAATGATGTGAAGTTCCCTCAGGTACACAATTTACGAATATTAGAACCTGAAATTAACATTCTGATCTGAAACTCATAGTCCAGAGCTGAAGTTGATTTTTAACTCAAAAATTCTCCGATTATTTTATTATATTTTCAGTTCTCCGAGATCGTGCACATCACGCTTCCTGACGGCTCGAAGCGCTCTGGACAAGTTCTGGAAATCACCAGAAACAAGGCTGTCGTACAGGTAGATTTTTATTTTATTCAAGTTATTGATCCTGATTTAGACCTGACACTATCTCTTTTATATTCGAAACTTGATTATTTTCCTGAAATATCGTATCTTTAAATTTTACATTTTTATTAGAATTTTATCACAAGATACCCCTCGATAAAATATTTTACAATTTGATTTCATTTGAAACTTATCTCAAAATAATTCCAAATGTTTAAAACGTTCTGACTTTTAGGTATTCGAAGGCACTTCTGGTATCGACGCGAAGAACACGATCTGCGAGTTCACGGGAGACATTCTCCGATCGCCCGTCTCCGAGGACATGCTCGGTCGTATCTTCAACGGATCCGGAAAACCCATCGATAAGGTTAGAACTTAACAGGAAATATTTTTATTTATTCCTATACCCGCAACCACACAATACACTGGGCATTTATTTTAATTTTAAAAGATCTCACCTTAAACTTGAAACATATTCGTCAAAAGATCAACGTTTCTTCTTGGGAATGAATCAAAACCTACAATTCAACCTTTCTAAATAATTTATGTTCAAAGAAATTCCTAAACTTATCTAAATTTAAAGTCTTTACTATTATTGCAAAATATAACTCTATCAGTAAAAATAAAGAGATAAAATCGGCTAAAATCCTGAAACATAAAAATGATAAGTAAAAAGTGCAACTCTAACAATGACATCTTAAAAATAAAATTAAA
>LIAE01008458.1:87526-151895 GCA_002287525.1 Diploscapter pachys | reverse complement strand
GCATTTCCGCCATCGACGTCATGAACTCCATTGCTCGTGGGCAGGTCAAAATGATTTATTTTATTTCAATTTTATTCCATTATTATTGACTAGTACAAAGTATTTTGGTACTTTTGATAGTAAACTATCCTCTAGATGTAGTTTATCGTTGTACAAAATAATTAGGTTAATCTTATTTTTTAATGCGAGTGCTTTTCTGCTAGGCTTTAAAAGCTAATACTTATTCTAATTTTAGGAGAGAAGTGTTCGAATTATTATTTTTTATTTATTTAAAAATGATATAAACAAATAAACTTTTCAGAAAATCCCGATTTTCTCCGCTGCCGGTTTACCGCACAACGAAATCGCCGCCCAGATTGTGCGTCAAGGAGGTCTCGTCCAGTTGCCAGGTGAAAATTATGAAAAAAATACTTTTTAAATTAAATAAAGTTAGAAAAATTAGGCATTCTATGATTAGATCTCAAAGACTCCTATCCTACTATTCTCTAAATCAAAGAATCAACCTTTATATGAAGATTTTATTAAATAAAAATAAAAAAGTTTTCAGGAAAAGAGCACGAGGACTCCAATTTCGCTATCGTGTTCGCCGCTATGGGTGTCAACATGGAAACCGCCAGATTCTTCAAACAGGACTTCGAGGAGAACGGTGAGATTTTTGAAATGTTATTATTTTTATTTGTACTTGTTTCGCCCCTACTAATGATATTAGAAAATTTTCATTTTCAGAAGTAAAATTTTGAAACTTATTGCAAAAATCGAAATTTGAATTGTGCTTTGAAATTCCTCATGAAATATTACATTACATTTTTATCTCTAATGTATTTGCTGGGCTTTTCTCGTCAAATGAAAATCTGAATTCCAGGCTCGATGGAGAACGTGTGCCTGTTCCTGAACTTGGCCAACGACCCCACCATCGAGCGTATCATCACTCCCCGTATCGCCTTGACTGCGGCCGAATTCTTCGCCTACCAGTGCGAGAAACACGTGCTCGTCGTGCTCACTGACATGTCTTCGTACGCTGAGGCTTTGCGTGAGGTGAGAGGATTACTGTAATTTTTAGATGACTGTATCTCGAATGCCGTAATTTATCGTATTTGTAAAACCTGTCATTTTCGTCGATTTAATATTCGAAATTCTGAAACGTATAAATTTCCATGAATTATATATTAGTCGAAGGTTCAAAAGCTATCAAATTTATGAGAGCTGAAAAATACAGTTTGAGAAATTGAAATCTATTTAAAATAACTAAATTTACAGGTCTCGGCCGCTCGTGAGGAGGTGCCAGGTCGTCGTGGTTTCCCCGGTTACATGTACACTGACTTGGCTACGATCTACGAGCGAGCTGGTAAGGATATACCAAATCCTAGATATATAAAAACCCAAAATAAAAGGGAATTTTATATATCCCGGATTTATAAAATCTAGAATTTCATATAAAATTTCCAGGACGTGTCGAGGGCAGAGACGGCTCCATCACCCAGATTCCTATTCTGACCATGCCTAACGACGGTAAGCGAATATTTGAAAAAAAAAAACTGATAAATGACGAGAGAAATGCAAAAAGTGACCAAATAGATTAATGCTCAAATAATTTCAGATATCACTCACCCTATTCCCGATCTGACTGGGTACATTACGGAGGGACAGATCTACGTCGACCGTCAACTTCACAATCGTCTGATTTATCCCCCGATCAACGTGCTGCCCTCACTCTCCCGTCTGATGAAATCCGCTATCGGAGAGGGCATGACCAGAGAGGACCACGCTGATGTTTCCAATCAGGTCAGCTTGCACCAAATCTCCAAATTGATGATTCTGCATCCCATCAAAAATTGCTCATCCTGTTAAATTTAACGAATTCTGAGTTATTTGAGAATTTTTCCTACATAAAAGTACGATACCTACCTGGTATGTAACGATAAATGAGTGTATTTTTTAAAAATCAAAGCAATGAAAATAAATTTGAAAATAAACTAGTAAATTTCAGCTGTACGCGTGTTACGCCATCGGCAAGGACGTGCAGGCAATGAAGGCAGTCGTCGGCGAGGAGGCCTTGTCCGCAGACGATCTGCTCTACTTGGAGTTCCTCATCAAGTTCGAAAAGAACTTCATCACTCAAGGTTGTTTTCTTTTATTTTTAGGCTTCAAAATTTCTCGTCTTTCAATTGAAAACAAAGATTTTAGTCGTTCATCGCATTACAATTCATATCTTTAAAGATGATAAATTATGAAAACCTTATGTTTCAAAAAGTCTTATCATTCATTTTCAAAGTTATTTTACAGTTTACGCGAAATCTCGTTAGCATATAAAATGCAGTTTACTTTTAATTGGGTGCGTTTCTATCTTGGTTTGCTCCAAACATGTTTCAATCATCTTCAAAACTTTGACTACTTTTACAGTGTTAAAAGATAAAAGAAAGTACTTGGTATCGGAAAAGTACCTGAATATAAATATGCAATTTTGCAGGTCACTACGAGAACCGCACGGTGTTTGAGTCGCTGGACATTGGCTGGCAATTGCTGCGAATCTTCCCCAGAGAGATGTTGAAGCGTATCCCTGGATCGGCCCTTGACAAATACTACCCTAGAGGCGGCAAGACTGCGCCCGCACAGAGCACAACTGCTTAAATATGGGGATTACTGTAATTCTTAGAATACAGTATATTCTAATTTTTCATTTTTGAAAAAGAACATTATAGTATGAGAGAAAAGTCTGCAGTAATTTTGAAGTTTCAGCGCTTTTTTAAAGAATCATATTTTTATTGTGAGGTGCAAAATATCAATTTTCCTGGAATGTTTAGAAAATACGGTATTTTGTGTCTCAATTTAAATCTTATCCCATGAGTTTTAGATTGAAAGTTTCTTCCATTTTATTTTTATTTTATCGCACACCTAAAATTCTCATTCTCGCTTTCACTTGAACAAATTGAACATTCTCTCCAAAAAGTCACCAAATTATTGATATTTTAAAGTAGCGTAAATTAGAAGTACTGAGAATTTTTATCATTGGCCCATTTTTCGAGATTTTCAAAATTTATTTTGAAAAATCATGCAAGTTTGAGTGATTTTAGAAACATTCCAGTTAATTTTATTCATGTTTGTTAATTTTTGGGCCTACAATTTTGAATCTTGAATCGAAAACTTTAGGTCTTACGGTAGTGAAATTCCATGAAACTAGAGCAAGTGATATACGTAATTTTTCGTGATTGTGAATTTTTAAAGATTTTCGAAATCTTTCAGCAATAAAGAAATTTTTATTCAAAAATAATATACTAAAATTGACAAATACGCTAATTTATAAATAGTAAACAAAATGTGGTACTGCCTACATCTCACAGCTCATTTCAAGTGCTTATCAAATTAATTGCGTTAGTTCAGGAATATGAGCGCTATATTCCTTATCAATTCTTGTTGAAATAATAGTAATAAGATAGTATTCTTCCAATTATGTTCCATTGTCTCGATCTGAACTAGATGAGCCAGAACATTGAACACATTTCTTGATGCCAAATCTTGAATATTTCCCTAAATTCAAGTTTCACCTGATTATATTTAAAAAAAACAAGACTTTATACCTTTTCTATCATTCGTTGATTTAGATATCAGCTCTATATCAAAGTGCTGCTACCTATCCGATGTATTTTCTGAATGTGTTCTAAATATCTCATTTTCTTAGAAAAAATAATATATTTAATTAGTTTATGAGATTCTGGAGAACTGAACGGTTCAAAACGCGTTAATACTAGATATTGTTAATAGTTCATGATTCAGTTGAGATTGACCAATTTAGATAGTCAAAAGGTTCAGTTTAGGTAGGCATAATATTAAGATACGATATCTGAAAATTGGCATATTTAGGGAAATTTAAAGAATATGGTCAGACGAGAAATGTGCAGGGGTGGTTGATTATAGAATGAACGTCAATGGTTATTTTTGCCTATTTATAGACCTCTCGTGATATGAGCAAGTATTGAGAAAGATCAAGCAAATCTGAGATAACAAAAAGATGTAGAGATTCCACTTGTTTGAGTATACTCTTTGGTTGAGTTTCTTGAAAATAAAACATTTTATTCAAAACGAGTATACGGTATTCGATAAATAAATCATACAGTGTAATAAATTATAATTAGTTGCACAAATTTTCACGATTTCTTCTTCAAAACAGCTGAAATTATCAGCCCTAAATTGCTTTCAATTCAAGAATAAATTGACTAGGAGTTTTCCAAGTCCGAAGTACACCAATACAACAATATGCGTGGAAAGAAATACAGCAATACTGAAAAGAAAATGAAAGATCTGTTTGTAAGTAAAGAATAAGAAAAGAGCTTACAGATAAACATTACCTTAGCTATCAGAAAATTTAAAACATGCCATTTTTAGATGATAGATATGCGGTTTTAACATGTAACGATCGAATAATTTTGTAAAGGTTTCGGCAAGAAATTATGAAGATCAGCTTTTTACAATATCAAAAATGGAAAAGAAGAAAAGTACTCAAATCTTTGGAATATGAGTTATAAAATGTATAATAAAGAGAAAAATAGTCGAAGATAGAAAATTAATATTTTAAATAGTCGGGAAATTTCCATACTGTCCAAGCAGAAGTCTCGTAGCGGTGGCTACATCTAACGGCGCTGGAAGGAAGTTCCGAATATTCACTCCTGAAGGTAGAGAGCCGGGTGGTAGCAATCTAAATTTAAAATATTTGCTAATTTTTACATTTTCTTCATTTTATATTCATAACTGCTCTGACATTTGATCATTGAAACAGTCAATTTGATAAGGCCTGACCTAATTTGAAACGTATACTTTTATCTTTCTTTCTCTAACATCTATCTTATCGATTCAGATGTGAAAATCATCATATTATCTGCGCGCCTTTCAAAAGTACAACTTCTCTATATCTCAAGATTTCGTATATCATCAAAACCTCCATCTTAACTCTTCATATATGAAAAGTATAAGCCTAACTTCACACTCTTAAAATATCCAATGTGAAATCCATTATATCCAAAAATTTCATATATCCCTCAAAATCCTTACGGTGATGGAATGGGCAATGCCTGTTGTCTGTCATTTTGTCCTTGATTCGATCCGATCTGTGGCTGGCTGTTGATGAACAGATTCGCCCTGTGCAGTTGAAGGCTATTGGTCTGGTCGTCCGTCGCCGCTTGCCGCTTGAACTTGTTCCGCCGATTTTGCCACCAAATTTTTACCTAAAATTTATCCACATTCCACTAAAAGATATTGGTTTTTCTTCAAAAATTATTGATTCTTCCTAATTTTATTGGTTTTTAGCTCAGGCACAATTCAGGTATACCTGCGTCTCAGTTAACTGCAGTCTCTGAGCCATCTGAGCCCTTTCCTGACTCGTCAGATATCGTTTCATCTCGAACATCGTTTCCAATTGGGAGACCTAAATTTGTTTGATTGATTTATTTATTTATTCCAACGCCTTTTACCTGGTGCCGACTAAATACAGTGCGAGTTTTCTTCTTTCTTTGCAGAGATTGATCGGCGTTGTTTGCGTCATCGTCGCTACCTCTGGGCTCTGCTAAATCAAATTCGTCATTTTTATTTTTTATTTTTATCATTTTATAGCCGGTTTAGAAACCCCCTAAAATATCCTTAAAAAGCTAGTCTTCATCAAAATATCCACTTTTGCTGCTCAAATTTATATTTTGAGATTAAATGTCCCTATGATAAAACCTTTGTTCTAGGTCATTCTGTGGGTGGAAAGGTCAAATATTTTCCTAGGTATAATTTGCAAAAATCGGCAAAAATACTGCCCCCATTCAGAATTGAACTGAAGACCGCTGCATGACATTGTCACGATCACCTCGTAATCATACAAGTGCAGCGCTCTGCCCCTGAGCTATAAGGGCTTGGTAGAGAGGGGGGAGTCTCTCCTCTATTCTCTCGTCCTCAAAAGAGAAATGAGAAATAGCGCTGGCGATCGATTTTTCACATTCGTTGCAAACGCCCCGGCTAGAGAGTAAATAGACACGTTTCGAAAGGAAAAAAGTAAGCTAAATTGGGATTTTCGAAAATTGTTGAATTTCCATTTTCATAGAGTCCTAAAATATGCCATTCTCCGTATAGAATTTCTTATAAGTATAGATAAAGTTGTTATTTTTGCCCAACAAAATAAATTTGACCAATTTTACAAGGCGGTTATTTTAATTTCCAAAACCCAACTGGTATAAAATTTTGGTAGCCTACCAGTTTCATCATCCTCCTCGGCGTCTGATTCGAGAGGGCTACCACCGATAGAGTTCCGCGTTCCTTCAGAAGTCTCATTTGGTTCCTGACCCATTTGTTGTGCCATTTGGGACAGCGATGGGTTCTTTTTACCATTCTGGGTACCATTGGAAGCGGTATCGAAACCTGAAATGATTCATAAAGTTGTTGCCTGTTTTACTTCATGCTAATTATGCCTAGAGAAATTAGTTGATGAGTGATTCTGCTCAATTATTGTAACCTATTTGTTTGAAGCCTATCAAATAAACTTAATTCAAATCATCATCTCCTTGTATTGTTGTATTACTGTTGATTAACCCCCATCTATTGTGCTCATTCAAACTTGCTCACAGCATGTATTCTTCCTGTCTGCACGGATATCATTTACTTTAATCCCGAGAAAAGCTAATCTAGGAGAAATAGCATATGGTTTCGAAGAGAGAGGAAGAAAAATAGTTATTTGCTTAATGCTGTATCTGAGATGACAATGCCTTGACAGCCACCAATTAGGGAGATCACGTAATTTGTTTCTTCTTCATTCTCCTCGAAATTAATACTATTTCTCTTTCTTCCTATCTTCTTCCCTCCTATTTTTCTCTCCCTCCAAGTCTTTTCCTCTATATTTTCTATACTATTTCTCTCCCGCAAAACCGCAACCTCAAGATATCCGGCTCATGTGTTAATTAGCGCAATAAGCTCGACTCTTCTTCTCGGCTTTGATATATCCATATTTTATCCTCCATTGTTAATATATCCTTACACTGGTTGCCCAGAGCCTTTATATGGATGAATAAATCTAAATAATGACATGTGAAGATACGGTAATCGGGATTAATTATTTACCGGATAAAATATCATTTCGAGAAAATCACTCTTTCAAGAAAATTATAAAATAACCTATCTTTCAAGAGGAAGCACTTGTGTTGGAAATTTCTTAAAAAATACGTTTTAAATTCCTAAAAAATATAATTTTTCCTTTTAATGGAATTTTCCCTAAGACTACGGTAAATGTCTCCTTAATTCCTAGGATATATCTAATTGGTGAAATCCTTTAGCCCTAATAAAATTGAATGTCACTTTTTTGCAGTACGCGGTATTTCAAGCGCGTTCGAGGTGATTTTATCTTTCTCCGTCTCGCTTTTTCTCTCAAATTCCCTCGCTATTTCTCCATATCCTAATGGAGCCAATTCACGTTCAACTAAAAGCGCCCTCAAGATGCTTTAACGCATACCTCTAAAAGCCCTACACACTAAAAATGATTTCATGATTTCCCCAAACGACGTTGATCAAAATTACGCCGTTTCGCTAAAATTAGCGCATTTTGATGGATGTGAAAAATGAAAGTGAATTAGATTTCAATTTTAATTTCGGCGATCTTCTAAAAATTTCTAAAAATGGAAAGTCATAAGATTTTCTGATAGGAATAAAGTTGATCTGAAGATATCTTAATCTAATGATAATTTTAAGAAGATATAATCAAAATATCATTTTTTTCTAATAATGCCAGAGATTTTTTCTAATTTCTTCGATTTCCAAGCCAAGACAATATGATTTTGCGCATCTGTGCACCTTAAGACCATATAAGAATAAAGGTATTGTTTCATAACCAAAAGACAACAAACGGGCCTTCCTTTTATTTTCCTTAATCTAATACCGGCACTTCCTTTGCCTTTAGGTACAATGCACTAATTGCCCGGTGGGAGTTCAGATCTGCTCCCAAAATAAGACTGATCTTTATCTGATTTACCCTTTATTCCTTTCGCATCTAAAGAAATCCCATTATGGATAATTAAACTAAGAACAACACGATTTGACTTTGTCGGTTAGGTTCAAGAAAGGATTTTCGAGAATATTTCCAAATTTTTAATGACTCTTTGAATGATTAACTCCCAATTGATTTTGGACCATCTAACATAAAGATATTTGTTTAAATACAAGATATGATCCGACAAGTTTTGAAATTGTTGATCACTCAATATTCTATAAAAAAAAAAACTTGACCTTCTCATTTTATTCGCACCAAAGTTTGAAAATATAATCTGTCTAATTTCCTCTAAAAATTTCTGGTTAACCTCATCTCGTCCCTAAACATCCCAATATTTTCCCATCTTCCTAGTCCCTAATATGTCTGACACATGGTAAAATAGCCTTAGAATAATGGGATTTCTTTGGATTTTCGCACTTTTGGTCCTTCTAATTTGGGCATATCCTTCTCTTTGTTTAGTCCTATAAGCGATATGCCTTCCTTTCAAAGACTAAAGAGTTGCTCTTATTCTAATAGATACAGTAATCCGACACCCGCCTCAAGGATGATTTCTTAATGCTTTTAGGAGTTTTTTGTGCGCGGGTAGCACTTTGATTTTTGAGAATAAAGGTCACAATATGCTAATTTTAATGAGCATAATGAGGGCGAATTTAGAAAATTTGAGATCTTCTAAAGATTTTGATAGTATATTGGCAGATCACGAGAGTCACAATAGACTTGATCAGTAAATTTTAAATTACGAGTGAAAAGGACCGTTTGAAAATATCATGATGAAGTAAGAAACTTTAATGATAGTTCAAAAAAGCTTCCATGTTCAAATAGCTTATCAAATTTTTAGATATGGGTTTTACGTACCT
This sequence comes from Diploscapter pachys, assembly GCA_002287525.1. NCBI lineage: Eukaryota > Metazoa > Nematoda > Chromadorea > Rhabditida > Rhabditidae > Diploscapter > Diploscapter pachys. Next base: position 143,033 of record LIAE01008458.1, on the reverse strand, counting down.
AACATAGAGGATAAGACTTGTTATAATTTTTTAAATCAAAAACTCACCCCCATCATTTTCTCCGTCCTTCAGCGGTTCTGCATTCTGGTGAAAGGTGGCGTGTAGAATAGGGCCTGAGATTTTAGCAATTAGATCAAACAGTGATAATTTTTTGATAACGACTCTTTAAGATTATTGAATAAGTACATGTAAATTTGGCTAAGAAGAAATTTTTCTCGTCAACTATAATTCGTATTGTCAAAAAGTTGAGTTGTTTCCTAGTTGTCCGATAGTTTGATTGTCGATTACAGTATACCTGGAGCGGGGAAGTTCATCCAAGGCGCGAATGAGAAGTTGGCCAGGTTCGCCCCGGAAGATGCAGCCGCTAACATTTGGGAATTGGCTAACATCGCGGGACCGAAGTTTTGCTGAAATCATTAGATTTGGTATCACTCTTCAAATAACAACTTTGAGTATGCCTTAATTTGATGTTAGTTATCATCATTACGATTATTAAACAATTGACCCTCGAAATTTTATGAGATGAGATGAATTCTATGAAATAGAGCTTAATACTTTTATGTTTCAATATTTCCAAGTAAAGTTCGATCGAATTCTGAATCAATCTGCCATCAAACCGAAGATATTCTTTTAAATTCATAAAATCTTTGATTTTTTATCATATTTCATCTTAAATTTTCATTAAAAGGGATCTCGAACGTCTCTAAAACTTCCTACTAAGAGTGCCAATTATGAAAAAGTGCAAGAAGTTTGCAGAAAGTCGAGTTTTAATAAGAAAAAATCGAATAAAAACTCAAAATTCGCCCTTGTGGGATAGATAGAAGTGACGAGAATTTTGAGAGAAAGTCACAAGTTATCCTAATTTTTGCATAGAATCTAAATCTCTTAAGATTGAAAATTCAAGATACAAAGCCTAAAAACAAAACCCTTCTCAAGTGAATAATAATCTAGAGAAATATTAAAGTTGTGGGATTCTACTCTAAAGAATCCTATTTATGACGTATCGTATTGGTCAAAAACCTTAGAAAAGTAGGGTTTAGCCAAGCCAATTACCTTCCTTAAAAGCGCTAATCAAAATAAGATTGATGTTTATTGAAAACAAGTTATTTCATCGCTTACTCTAAATATAAACTTATCAGGGAAAAAGATTCTTCTGTAATTTTCTCAAGAATACTACAAGGTAGATAGAAAAGGAAAAATATAAATATCCTAAGAAAGAAATTGAAAAATACCTGAAAGAACGCAGCCAACTGCGGTATTGCTAGTCTGGGGTCTAGCATCGCCAGAGGGGCAATTCCAGGATCGGATACCGAAGCCCCATCGGAAGATGTTGATGATGAGGGTGAATTGCGCCTAAAATCAACTTTTCCTATTTCCAAAGTTCAATGTTATAGTAAAATTAGGTTTACTGCCATATACTTTATCATATAACGATTAAAAAAATAACATACGGTTTATTCTCGGTATCGATTAGGTCAAGGATGTTGAATTTCGTGGCGGTCTTGGGCAAGTCCTGGATAAGTTTGGGAGAGCTTTCTGATTTGACCTCGGAAGATTTAGAACTGACTAGAGACAGGGGACTGTTCGATGAGAGTTGGCCACTCGAGTCGGACATCGCTGCAAATTGAATGTTTCAGGTCGGAACGAGTATGTTTCATAGTTTCGAATATATAAAATACTGATTATAAAGAATGATAAATCAAAAACAGTTGATCAAATTTATTAGATGAATTCAATATTTGCAATGTTTAGAAGGTAATAGATATGTGAAGCTTGATAGATTATATTTAGATTTCATTTGTTGTGTCTAAAATGGCGTATTGCAAGGGCATAGATTTAAAGAAGTTTGGATGTGTTGCAAATAGTTTAATGTAAGAAGCAATATTCTTTAAAAAAAAAAGATCTTTGCAGAGCACTTGATAAAAAACGAAAAATATACAAGAGACACTTAACAGAGGTAATTTCCCGCCGATGAAATTATGTGATAATCTTTGAAGTCAGAACTCTTAGAGATTATCCGCGATTCACCTAAGCTCCACCTCTTTGTTTGTAATGCTTATTAAATTCGCTCCTAATTGCCTGTATGATGACTGGCCACGCCCTCTTCCATTATCTTAATCTTCATTGCTTGGCGTATCCGCGACGGTTTGAACTCCTATCCTTATGCATTGAGCGAGAGATATCCGGTTGATTCTCCCCGCCCACTTTGGGAGAAAGCGTTAGAGGGCGCTTAGAAGCGCTTAGCGGAATGATTAAGCGCGCCGGGTTACGGTAACTCGAAAGAATGAAAGACGACAATAAGATGTGTTTCCTGAGCAAATTTCGTAATGAGCGCCGGATATTAGCGAAATGAAATAATTATAATGAGCCTGAAAATATGAAAACGACAAAATAATAAACAAATTTGCGCAGGGCACCGTAAATTCATATCATTCTTAAGGAAAATAAGTAGTTTTTTTTAAATTATACTCGAGTATATGAAAATAAATATTTTCTTGAAAAGAACAATAAAAAATCAAATTTAGTTTAAAAAGCATTTCCTTAATTTGAATTCATTTGGGGATGGCCTAGAAAAACGTCTTAAATTGACGGAACAATTGATAATTAAATAACCAACAAAGTGTTCACGAAGTGTTAGAGTTTACCTAGTCTTAAATGAACGTTCCTAATTGATAAGGGAGGAATGGTGATAAGAAGACATTTTCGTGTAAACACTAATGCGTTAAGTGAATCAAAATCAACTAACGTCGGTCTAGCATGCCGCTTGTAAAATTTACCCTTATTCTTTGTAACGTTCACCGAATTTTTGGGCAACCTGAATAATTCGTTACCTACGAAATAGTATGTGAAAAGATATCCTTCCTACATCGCCCTGTGCACTTAAATGTGGATAAAGAAAGTAACGAAATTTACGAATTGCTCATTTTTGACTAGAAAAGGGAAATAAAATTGGTGAAATTTACAAATCATGAAAAATTTAGTTGGTGAATTTTACCGGTCTCTAACCTCGATGAAATGAGGAAAATTAGGCAAAGCGCGACATTTGCGCTAATTTTTCCCTCCTTTCCGTTAAAACCTGCGATCAGAAAATCTCCGATAGAACCGAACGCCAAATGTTTCGAGTTACTGGTGGAAATGAGGGAAATTAGGCAATTCTTTATAGCAAAAAAAATGGTAAGTTGAATTTTTATCCAAAATATTAGATTTTCATAGGAAAGAGGGTTTTCACCCTATTTTTAAAAATTTAATTCATGATGTATGACTATGTCAATTGAAACTTTATCATGAATATGAACTTTTAAAAACTTGAAGCATTTATCAAAATTTCGGAGATTTGCAAAACTAAACAGGCATACAGATAAGTGGGTAGATTGCTCTGCGGCGACTAAGAATATGCTACAAATGTTTGATAAAAATTCTTATTTATCTTAGTTTCAAGGGGGTTAAACTTTCGCTGATTACAGGTTGCTTTCATTTTGAAGCGAACGTTGCGATTAAAATTACTGATGGAAATGATAAAGTAGGGTAGAAAAACGACACATGAAAAAGCACGCTTTCGACAAATGGAGGTCTCATCGCAACGATGAAACTCGAAGTTTCAAATCGTATAAATAAGAGAAATATCAGCGTTTTTATAAATATCACACCATGATAATAATAAGGTGAACATAATTAAAGAAAATTGCGAATGAAATGAAGAATCTAAACCAGAAGATATAGGAATGATGATAGTTTTTAGAATTCATAAGCTTAGTTGTAAATAATTAACGACATAATTAATAAATCTGCAAGGTGATATGGTAATTAGCTTAACCTTCAAATAACGAATAATGGTATTTTAATTCATAAACTTAAGTCAAAATAATTAGCGCTAATTGATAATGCAATGAATCTAAATGAATGATAATTCAAAGGTTAGCTTTGCAATTTAATTAACTTTGCATTTTCAATTAAACTTATTTATCTTCTACCATCATGAATATCAAGACGATTTAGTGAAGTTAGATTTTGAAATTAAGCGTGCCTGTTAATTTGTGCCCTTTAAATTTTTAGTCACACGTTAGAGCGCGCGGTTGGTTTAAGTTTCAAAGTTTCGGTGAGCTTTGGTGCTTTCGCATATTTTTAATGTATTTTGAAAATTCAGCGCTAATTAACAACTAACAAACAATTTAACGGAATCCGTTATTTCAGCTCACGTGGCTGCATAATTGCTTAATTTATGCTTTATGTTCTGATGATTATAGATTTCGTGATTTTAATGCAAAATGAAAGATTTGTCTTCCTTGTTAAAGGAATTTTGTCAAGTTCACCCCGCAATTATTTCCACCTTTCCATCAAAACTTTTCAAAATACAAAGACTAGTCTGCACTATATTTCCGTTGGTCTGCATTGAATGCTCATTTTTCATTCAGCAAATTTAAACTTATGTTTACTTTAAATCTAATGATGACTCTAGAGTTAAAAGTAGGATTGATCTAATGCAAAGGACCTGGTAGTGATATCAATGTTGAAACCATGTACTTTTTAATGAAATTTGACTAATTCTGGTTCCACTCCCTACTATGTTACGTGGTAAAAAATTAAAAGTCTAAAAGCATTAAATTCATATTGAAAACTTCTGAAATTTTACAAAAAAAATCTTATTGTTATTTCGCCCTCTTTTATCATAAATGATGCAAGAATGAAAGATATAGCAATAACAAACAACTTTGCATAACTTTGCAATTTTCTAGAATCTTGGCCCCTCCCCTTTATCGCTAAAAGTGCAATTACTTGAAATAATAACAGCTATTGGATGTGATAGGGTGGGAATTCGGTAAAATTATGGAAGAACACAGGCCGCAGGCAGGTCAAGCGCAGATTTGAGGTCTCAAATTTACACCCAGGAAAAGAAGGAGGAAAGGATATTGTACCGGAGGATATAGGAAGGATTTAGCAGCATGTTACACCTAGAATATTATAGATTTTGGAGAAAAATATAGGTTTCAGAAAAAAGATAGTGATTTGAATAAATTTGCAGAATAATGATACCACCGTGGAGTTCGTATATAAAAGAATAGATTACTTGATCTAAGTTTTAAGAAATCTAAATGAAATAAATTCGAAATATAAATGATGTTTCCCCAAATGTGGATTATAAAATTCGATATCAAAAATAAGTGAGGATCTAGAATAAGTGAATGAAATATGACAGGATTGACACTTTACCCTTCTTTTCCCTTGTCAACCTGTAACCTATACCTAGAAAAGAGTTAATCCCCTGGTTGACGATAATCAGACATAATGAGCGGCTTGGGTAAAGCACTCGTAGATACTGTAATCCATAGATTCAAGCAAATCGTTATTCTAATGATCAGGAAATGGAAATGGTCGAATAATAGGGGGGGTATTGAAATTTATAGCTCAAAAACTCGAATTATCAATTTCGATTTAATGACAATATTATATTCGATAAATTGAGTCGTATTTGAAAATTGGAACATCTACAAGTAGCTCGAAGAAGAGTATCGTAAAACTCAAATAATAAAGTTGGTTCGAAAAATCTTTATGAAAATTTTTTGAACAATCATGCCCAAAGATTACAGTAACCTTTCTTCATTTGGATTCGAAATTCGAATTCCGGAAGTAATACCGTAATCCTCGAAAATTGTTGACAGAAAATGATATAAGTGACTCTTCAAACAAAAAGGACGTTGAGTCTTCAGGTTCTCTTTCTCAAACTCTCTCATTGATCCATAACATCTCACCCCTCCTAAATTACTCAAAGAAATGGGCGGGACTAGTTTGAGATCAAAGAAGTTACGGAGGGATTTACAAAGACGGACCGAGATAATTAAAATAATTTCGTGTCAATACAAGGGGATACCAAATTTAATTGGAATTTCTAAAGTCAGCTTAAAACATCAAAAGTAAAATTTAATTTGGAAATTTCTAGTCAAAATATTCAAAAAGTTGTTTTAAACAAATTCTAATAAAAATGAAGATTCTAAATGGATATTTTCAAATGTCCGAAAAGAACATTGGAATTGTGAATTTATCGATCATGCTCGTCGGCTTGATAAAAGCCCGAAAAGTGGTGTTGTCGTGGTGTCAAAATGATATTTCACAGATTCCGGGGTGATACATCCTATTCATAGGATTCTTGAATGAGATATCTTTTGAAGAATGACAAAATAATGGGCGACATTTTAACACGTGTTCGCTCGCGCTAACTCAGTTATCATTTCATCCAATTAATGTATAATCCTTGAGGCGATAAGTCGCCTAAAATGACCTTTTCATAGATTTTGCGCTGTTTTTCGGCCGACTTTTGAAGATACTGGATTTCTTTGTTAATTTATGACACAATCCACATGTATCTTCTAGTATTTAAAAGTTTCCCAATATCGTAATCACACGATTCGAATCATATTTCAAGTTTCTGAATTTCACAAATTAAGCCTTGACATTTCAATCGTAATTTTCGATTTTAGATCACCTAGCTAAAATTTTAGTGATAAACATGCTGACTAATTATGAAGCACTTTTCCTTCTAAAAATTTAACTTATCACATTTTGAGGACAATCGAACTGGGTGATTTAATTAAGTACCACAAATTAACTTAAATGTTGTTGCATGTTACGTTAAATCAACTAATTTAATTAAATCAGAACGCCCTATCGCGTATGGATTCAGGTATTAAACTTAGACAGGGATTTTTATTTTGCATTTCAATAATCGAAATTTCCTCCAAGTCTGAGAATTCTTTCTCATAACTCAATTAGGATAAAGGTGATGAATTATCTAGGTATATCAGGTGGTTTTAATTTTCTATACTTCAATATGGAATTTGGGATTTTCCAAGATAGCATTTAGGTGTTAGAAGGCACTTGTAATAAAGACCGAAAGACAAAATGTGTTGACCATATTAGGTGCGAGTTAGCGCGTTATGAGAAAGAGAAGTGACTTTGCTATTAGGGAAATAGCAACATGAGTGCGTTGATGTTGATGAATAGATGAACTAGGTAAATAATGGATGACAGTATTGGATATTGAACAGGAAGTGGTAATCAATATAGGATGCTCGGTCACAATTTGGTTAAAGTACGTTTTAAATCTAAAACTGTCAAGAATAAAGAATTTGAGTTTTGATTTCTTATCGGTTTCATTGCCAAATATCTACAAACTTATCTGTCTAAATTTAATCACAAGATTTCGTAAGGTTGATCCCAGATTTTTGAAAATCTTTATTAAATTGTTATCGTCTAATAAGAGGACTGTGAATGTAAATAAATTGGATCAGATAATCCTTAAAAATTTGGGTGTATATCGTTGCGTACAAAAGACTTTTGTGCGCAACGACTGTTCCCCAAAAATTTTAGCGTTTCAAATTTGAAATCGAATTTTCAAATATCTGAAGTTTTAGTACATATGTTTAGGGCCGTCATAATTCATGTATCGGTTGTCGACAACAAAGTCCCTGCAAACTTGCCGACGAAATCAAAGGAAGAGAAACATATTGAGAGTGATTTTCTTTGTCAGAAGATACGGTCGGTCCATAAACATATGCTGGTGTCAAATCAACTCAAACAATAATATGTTGGAAGCTGTAAAGTGCAATGCATTTTATGAAATAAAATGGATTTATTATAAAGGACTATAATGGCAGTTTTTACAGACAGGTAAATAATTCTGCAAAGTGATAGATAATATTGATTATCATAGAAAATTTTCGGATAAATGTAGTAAGTTTTCTCTCGAAAACTGCCCTAGTTTTATAAGAAAAACTTCGAAAAAAATTGAAATCATCCCAACGTTCTAGTCCTTCTCAGATTTCGTGCTCCGCAATAATTGCATGAAAGCTCACAGTATTTCCTCTGAAATATAACATCTTTAAAAAATAAGACAAAATATCTAAACCATATATTTCCTATGAGTTCTTGTCTTGCATAGACCGTTTAGAGCCCAGATACCGCAGAAAACTTTTCTATCTTTGCAGGCTAAAATTTTAAATATTTTTAAAAATCTAAGTATTTTAATCTTACTCTTCTTACAGTACATCTTATTTAGTATTTCGATATCAGCATCACTCAATTTCTTCCTCTGACCCATCTTATATTTATTCTTCAGAGGGTCCTTCTAAATTTTAGATTTAAACCTTAGATTTTCATTTGAATATACCAAAGGTATCATCGTACTCTTGGCCATACTCCTAGGTGAAAAACTCCCTTTGTAATGCATAATCGACTAAATTTATCATTGTTCATTTAAATATATTAATTTAATAGACATACTTCATAATCATATGGCACTCCATATCTAAAAATCATTTTTAAAGTTTAATTTAATTTAAAATAATAAAATATTACGTCGAAAACACCTTAGGATCCGAAATTGCAAAGTTATAATATAGCTGAGGATTAATTATATTCCATGATATCTAAAAAGTCAATTAAAATAAAATAAATAATTGAAACAACTTTAATATGCTTGTCCCGATCAAACCTTTGATGGGTATGCGCTATACCGAGAATATGTAATAGCTAAATTTACATTTTAAAAATTATACTTTTTAATATGTTAATTTTTACCTCATGAGCCACTGTTCCGGGCATCTGAAAATCAATAATTATAGATTTGTTTACTTATGAAATTTTTTACATCAAAGCACCCATCAAAGCCCAAAAAAACTAAAGATCCGTTCCAGACACGTCCATAATATGATAATCCGCATCTAAATTAAAATTAAAAATAAATAAATATTTAAAAATTAACATTTACGCATTTGCACTTAATTGATCACTTTTCATGAAATACACGAAATAACCTCTGGCACTAAAATATAGATTAAATTTGAAACGGACTGTTACAATAATTCTTTACTTGGGATTATGCTGAAATCTAATACAGCTAACCGAATTTTCGATCATTTTTATCCCATCCAAGATTTGGGATTTCTCCTTTTCTTCTAAAAAATATGTCTATTTTAGGCAAAATAAATTAACGAAACTCAGATCTGTATCGAATTTGTATTGAATCGGTTTGGAAACGTCCCATTTCCTGATGACGTTAGCGTTCTCGAAAAAGAGACCACTTCTAAAATAGTACAAAAGTAGAAAGGTGTTCATAATAAAACCTTATATATGTGCTATGTTTCATATTTATGATCATGAGAAGTATTTCAAATAAATTATTAAATTAGATCCAATAATTAAACTGACAATTGTTATTTTTCCAGCTTTCATAATCACTGAATTATTTTGTAACATGTATCCATACCGTTTTTTTCTAGTATATTTATCAGTAGCATTTTTCATTTGACTTTTGATTTCATCTAGGAAGAAGATGGCTTGTTCCAGGGTCAAAATGATGTCCCCATCAACCACACCGTTGTCAGCAGGAACTATTCTATCTGATAGGCCGGCTTTCTTGCACAAGGCCTTCTTATACTGAAATTTATTAGCTTTAATATTTAGCAGAGCTGGAAAGTTGTCAAAAATTTAAATTTATTAGAGTCCAATTTTAAAATTTATTTCTATCTACCTCAAACACCGTATCAAACTGCTTCTGAATATGCTTCGTAGCGTCCTTTCCTTGGACTCGAGTCATGTAATTGTTGAGCTAAAGTGCGGAGTTAAATTTTTAAACTTTGAAAAATACCGAGTTCATCAAAGTACTCTTGCAAATTCGACTTTCCTCTTTTTGCTTCGTACAGTCGTTAGTTCTGCAATATTCCTAAAACACTAATAATTTTCAAGATAAAAAGATCAGATTTTTTAGGTGAAAATCGCAAATTTCATCATCTTACATGGCTTGTTACATTGTTTTGAAAATATTACTGAATAAGAAGTATATAAAATATCCTAATTTAATAATAGCTCTAATCATAACTTTAAATTAGCCTTGCCTCAAGCTCACTAATTCCACTCGAATTCGACATCGTAACCATTCCAAAAGTTTGAGGTTGACTCAGTGTAGGCTCATCGGGCAATACTCTATAGGCGTGCTCTCTCATGACTTCTTCGGGGGTTTTGTAACTAAATTGAAATATTTTATATAAGTATTTATTATTATTAAACTAAAATATACAATACACCATACGATCCACGATAAATAGCATTAAAGTGAACAAAAATTTGCATGAAAATGAAGAAATATCGGTTAATATGAGCATAAATATTTACAAGACAGCAATTATTATCTACAACATGCAATTATTATTATTATTCAAATTTCAAGATATTGAACCGCAATGCTTTAATAAAAAAATTGAGATCATAAAATTTCCTTCATCATTGCAACTCCAATAACTCCGATTCTTCCTAATCATTTAACAATGATTCTGAACCTCTGATCGTTTTGATCGCTATTCTGGCCAAAATCAGAGGATTCCGTGGCTTGATTCAGTCTCATAACTTCTTCAGGAGTCAGGTAAGCGCTAAAAATCATTTTGCATCAAATTCATAGCTGTTTACTTGAAGCTATATAAAATTTTGTAGGATATTAAAATAATCCATTTTCTAGAAATATAATTTTAATAATTTTTGGTTTAAATTTTAAGAAAAAGTTAATTTGAATAAAATTTAACCTACTGTGGATTAGGTAATTGCCCAATATTTGATTTGCTTAGAGTAGGAATATCGCGAGCTTGGTTCAACCTCATTACTTCTTCGGGTGATAGATAAGCGCTAGATTATCTAATCATCAGAAATTATGACCCCAACTTACTGTGGATTAGGTGAAGGTCCATTTATCGTAGGAACTAGAGTAGCTTGATTCAATCTTATCACTTCTTCCGGAGTTAGATAGGCACTGCAAGTAATGCCGATGAAGAATAGCTGATGCAAGAAATTTTGAACTTCTTATAATTTGTAAAAATAAAATTATATCATGAAAATCGACTTTTTCTAATATAATTTAATAATTTCAGGTTAAAAGTAAAATGTAAATTCATATCTTACTGAGGATTAGGCAATGGCTGTTGATTGAATTCTATCGTTCCTTGCGACGATGTTTCGAATTTCACTGGTCTTTGAAAAGTCGGCTGAGCGAATACGACTGGCATTAGAGGTTTCTGTTCAATAATTGGTGGTTTCTTTAAACTTGGGCTGAAAACAGCATTAAATAGTTATTTTCTGAATTCTATGATCAAATGGTGGGTATGCAATAATTAGCAGCCGATCTTTGAGGGTAAAACATAAAAATTCGTCAAATTAAAAAAAAAAAGATGTAAATATTGGTACTATTAATTTAATTAGAAATTACTATTTTAAAATGTAATTTAATTGGAATTTCAAGAACCTACTTGCATAATCTAATTTCCTCTCCGAATTTGCACATGACATTAGAAACGTCGTCAACTGATGGCGTAAGGGGTGGATCGTTTTCATCGTTGCCAACATCAGAAGATATTCGAACGAATGACGGTGAATTTGGTTGTTTTCTTATAAACCATAGGTCTGAATCGATTATCATCTATCATCATCAATCAAGTGCATATATGAGTAATGATTTACTAATGTCAATCAATACGAATGATATGATAAGTATCCTGTGAATCTAAGAAATCCACTATAAGTAAATGAAAAAGTATAGAAACGGAAGTTTACTAAATACTTCAAAAGCAATCGCTGTTTGACCTTTGAAATCGCCGATAATTGAATTTAACTCGAAATTGAATCATTAAATTTGGGTCTAACCGTGGAAATTTGATGTAGTGACTAAAGATTGATGAAAAATATCAAAATTTATGTAGTTTCGATCAATAAAAATCTCTTTTTTTCCAATTTGGAATATTTTAAATTATGTTTTAAGAAATTCATGATATCATGGTTTCGATAAGAATAATTTTGTTACTTCGGCTTATCGGTAGTAAAAATATATTTTTTTAATGTTAAAATTCAAACCTTCAGACTCCGTACCAGGTACTTGTGCCAATGAAAGTCGAGTATTGACAACTAGTAAAATCACGAAAAATTTCAGAAAATCAATCATTCTCTGGGAAATCGTAAAAAATCAACGTATGACAGACCTAATCGGTGGAAATACGCCACAATGATGTGGTTTGAAGGGTAAAAAGTGTACCGTCTCATCATTCAATTGAACACTCGTAGATTATCTTGAGAAACAGTTTAAAGTAGTACAGAAATATCAATCCAAAATATTAGGGGTAATTCTCTATGTCTTGAATTTACTATCAATATTACTAGCCTTATCGCACTATTTTTATTAATTAGCCATTACTTATTGATATTATCAAGGTATTTTATTCATTTTCCTTTAAAAGATAAAAATTCGCATGTTTTATAATTTGAATAGCTTTATTCATTGCGAAATTAAAACAGTCCAATACATCTTGAGTTTGGTCTAAAGGCAGTGCTATACATGAATTAAAATCTAACTAAAAATCAAAATACCATCGACGATTTTTAAATGAGCTGAGAAAATGACCGTATCGAACGAGAGGACGAGAGATTGTATGGGAATTTGAAGAGACGAAAAGAAGACAGAAAAGATGAGAGATCAATATGAAAATAACGATGAAGAAAATTAACATCATAAAATAACAGCAAGACATAAAAGCACCGGTAGAACAAGAGATATTAAAAAATGAATGAAACAGAAAGTGCTTTGAATTTAAAACAACGTCAAAATTAAAAAGAAAAAAGAATAAATTAGATTAGAACAACAGATTTGTATTTCTATACGATAATAAGTATAACATTTTGCTACGATATTATTTGGCACTACTAAATGGTGTTATTATTTTTGAAAATGCGCTTTAATAAGGGTAACTAGAATTTTTTAAACGAATATTAACGCTAAATATGCAACACCATTTAGAAATTGTTCTCTTATGTTAACTACGCTATTAATATTTTAAACAGTGATCAAATTATTTAACCGAATACTTCTTTCCGTGGACTCTTAGCCTGTAGAGGCATGTGAAGTCGGCTCCATAGTTCGAGATGACCTCCATCTCGATGATTTTTATTGGGTAGGGAGGTTGTTTCTGAAAATGAGCATATTTAAAAAGGCATATTTTTACTCATTTTTGCAGCATTAAAACTTATCACATCTTGAAAAATTATTATGTTGATTATACCGTAATATAGAAGAACTGCAGCGGTCTTCCATCCAGGGAATATTCAAATTCGCCGAGCAAAAACCGCGTTTCCAAATCGTTTTCTTGTTTGTACGCCCATAACTTGAACGTCTTCGGAGCACTGTTCAGATAGCCCTCGGGGGACATTTCTTTGCCTGGAATTTTAAATGATTAGGCAAATTAATGTTTCTTATACTTATTCCAATCTAAATTAAAAATTTTAAATAAATGCTCTATGGAATTGCAAGATTTTAGTTATTTTTATTTGGATAAATGAAATATACTCACGAATATGCTCGTAGCTGATATGCGAAATGTTGATTGGATGCGACAAATCGATGGTCAGATACCCCTTTCCGTGCTTGAAGCACCAACATTCGCCGGGGTTTAGGGTTTGGGAGCCTCTCTGAATTTTCTTACTATTATTTTTCTTTGAAATTTTATTACCTGAATCACCACTCTGGGTCCATAGGTCGAATAATATAGGGGGATGTTCCAGAACTTTTCCAGCCTCGAGTACGAATTGTAGTTTTCGCTGCACCTTGTAGAAATGACCGACGCTCCTGAAATTATGATATTCTACTGCGAGCATCTATAATTCGGAGAATGTAAAATTTGTATTTACTGTAAAATTCTATCCAATATTTCGTATTTAGAATTTTCAAAACAATATAATTGTCCTGGTTATATTAAAATTGCTTTTTTTTCTTACCTGCACTTTCCAACGCATAATCGAACAGCCCAGTCTTATCCGCATCGTAGATGTCCAGCGCCTGGGCGATGAGTGCCTTGATCAGGGTCTCTAGCTTGGAATCGCTCATGTCGACATTGACGTTCGTCGTCACGGTCTTCTGAATCCGCTCTTCGAGGCTGCGTTTGAACTCTTCTTCGTACGACGTGAATTTCGAGTCCAGAGATGCGATTACCTACAAATATTTTATTAGTTTTAATTTCACGAAACGGCTGTAACTTCAAGGTACTGTTCATATTAATTTATTCTATCTATCATTAGACAATTTTTGAATCATAACTTTATTCATTTTAAAGTTACGTGAAGCGAGGAAATCAACGCGAATATTCCTTTAGTTTACATAATAAATTCAGAAACATAAGTAAATAATTTTTCTTTTTCGAGAAATTTACCAATTTTTACCTTCTGCGTGACATCCTGCACCAGTTTGGCTTGATCAATTGTAGCGGGTTGTTTGATCGAGCCCAGGACTTGTGCGGCGACTTTCTCTGCCAATTTCTTCTCATCTACCTCTTTCGGGAGTTTCAAGGAGGCCATTACCTAAATTCATCCTTTAAAACTCTGATCATTCAGAAAATAAACATGAAGATATTGGCGATTTTAGTAAGAGAAACTTGGGATAAGGACGATTTTATTCCTAGATTTTAATGCTGTGTTTACCGAGCTTTCTTTGAAAATAGATGTTTAAAATTTAACGCACCGTAGCGGCAACACTTTTAGCGAGTTGCGCTTCGTCGATGTCCTTAGATTTCGGCAGACTCGATTGGATTTGCGCCATGATGTTGGCGGTGAGCTTCTTCTCATCGATCGAGGGAGGTGGGGTTTGTTTCGGCAGAGAAGTTAAGACCTAAATATTGAAAATAATATAGGTTATCTAGAAAATCGAAGTTATTTGTAATGAATCTGGTTGTCGAAATCAGATTTTATATGAATCATCATTAATTTTGAAATAAGTTCTCAAAATTCAAGTTTAGCATTGAAAAATCACGCCCAATTTCTTTGATGAGGCGAATTTATCAAACTCAAATAGATGTAAGACGCACCAAGTTCACAATTTCCTGACTCATAGAGTTCCTGTCGATGGGTTTGTGGCTGTCCAGTTGTGGTTGCAGAGCGACAAGGACTTTTTCGCTGACCAGATCAACCAATCTTTCTTCATCAAACCCAGATCCGTGATTCGCCTTGGTATCCATTCCGATCAGGACCTGAACTTGATTTAGTCAATTTTGATTAATTACTTTCCTTTCAGAATTAATTTAAGCTCTAAATCTACAGTTAGTTGATCTAATTTTTTCAATTAAAATAATTTTAGAAGTACATCGTTTACTTTAGCCGTGATTTCCTTGATCAGCTTCGATTCATCTACCGATGGTGGTTTGATGGCAGCCAAAACCTTCGTCGAGATTTCCTGGACAATTTTAGCGTCGTCCAGTTTCTCTCGAGGTAGAGGGTGAGATTTCAGTTCAGCAAGGACCTGAAAATACCTTAGAATATTTTATTTTGAAGAACAATTTACCCTCCGAGTAACCTCCGCGATGATTTTCTCTTCATCAATCTGCTGTGGAACATACACCGTCCTTGTGTTCAGTTCATCCGTTTTCCTCAGGACGTTCGGCTCTTCAATGTAGACGGGCGCGGGCTAAATTTGACATTTTAATTTTTTTTTCAAAAATAAACGATAAAGAAGTCTCTTTATAAGTCTTGGAAGATATATCAGTTACGTTTGATTGCAAAATTCGATATCCTTAAACGTCAAATTCTATTATTTTTATCCTACCCGATTTGCCAACTCCTTGAAGAAATCCACGATCGCGAATAGAATATTCCTGATAGTCGCCAAAACCGTGTACAGCATGTCTCTAAGCATGTATAGGATGCTTGTCATTGCTCCAGTCAGGGCGTCGAGGATATTCTTTGTGAAATAAAATAGATAGTTGAAAAGTGACGTGAGCAATTCAGAAGTGGTCGACGTCGTCACGTTGTAGGCGTAACGAGTTCGGCCTCGGATCGACGTCCAAGTGGGAAGGAGCTGCATTTTCTGGGCGAGTGGCTGAAATTTTAGGATTACGTTTTAATCCAGAAAAGCAAATCAAGAAACCATTAGAAAGATGCTAAAATCTGCGAATGTTCACTTTATTGAAACTTATTTTCTAAAAATAAAGTACTTCACTAAATGACTCGTGATTCAAACAATTAAAGTTGCGTTTTAAATAATCCGTGTATATGGGATGATAATTATCTTTGATGAAAACTGTTCTGCCATTTCAATGAGAAAAAATCTAATCAACCTCAGTGATAGCAGTCATTTTCGGCATTTCAGGCAAGTCTTCGTAACTCGGCCACCGGATTTTCCTGACTCCCGAATACGCTAGGGCGTCCATGGACTTATCGTACATATAATAGACTAAATTTGTGGTTACTCTTAAAAATAAAATTGTAAAAATGAATTACGTGG
This sequence comes from Diploscapter pachys, assembly GCA_002287525.1. Classification (NCBI taxonomy): domain Eukaryota; kingdom Metazoa; phylum Nematoda; class Chromadorea; order Rhabditida; family Rhabditidae; genus Diploscapter; species Diploscapter pachys. Next base: position 126,742 of record LIAE01008458.1, on the reverse strand, counting down.
CGCGAAAGCCAGTTTCCCTGTCGCTACACCCAAGTTGTACGTCGTATGTCCGATTTTATAAACTGGCGTATCGGAAAGTTGCCAGGTTTTCCAAGCAGGAGTGTACGGAACCACATAAGACTTGTAATAACCGTTCAAAGATCGGGCGTACTTCTAAATGAACAGATTTAAGCTTATGTTTTAATATATTTAAGTCTACCCTATCTTGGTCCATGTAGCCCCAGACATTGTAGGCTTGTTTCGAAGCGAGGTCGAGGACGTTTGGGTCTAGAAATTAGATTTGAACAAAACCTAAGAAAACTGAAATTACCCTTCTTCTTGAGCTCTTCCTTTGGATCATGTCTAGCAACCAGGAACAGGAATAGCAGCAATAAAAGTGGAATGAGCAACCACCACCAGGATCTCTCTCTCTTGTTGCCGCTAAATATCGTTATCTCAAAATTAGCATAATTGATAAGTCCCCATACTCAGTGTCCCTTCCAACTATGGCCATGGGGACGAAGATGATGGATTTCCAAATCATTCCAAGACTGTTGACGAGGGCGTCTTTGCTGGAGTCGACGAAATCGTTGGCGACTTCGAGTCGAATCGGCTTTTTGCGTCCCGACGTAGTCCCAAAGATGGAGCTGTAAGCGATGGAGGATCCGGAGACGATTCTGAAAGAAAATCTTTTCGCTACAACAAATTTGTAAATCTCAATATTCTGGATGATATGTTTAGAAATTTCGTAAAAGTATTAGGATAACGTTCAATGTGAAGATTCGACGAATGAAAAGGATCAAAATATAACTCGTTTAACCGATGTATAAAGTCGTATGCTTCAAAATTTCAAATCTTTTATCTTGATTGAATTCAAATAATATTGTCCTATTATTTGATGAAACACGAGGTTTAAAAATCTCAAACTCACCCATTCTTTATCCACTTTGCCAGATCTACGACCGCGAAAATACAGCTCAATAAAGCCAACGCGATGAAGTAGAGAATATTATATCCCTTCCTCATTACGGTCGATCCGAAGTCGAAAATCCTCGAAGCAGTTCCGGAAATAAGTCGGGAAAGGAAAGGCCTGTCAGAAGAAGCCGAGGGATGTTCATAGTAGTGGGCAACCACACTGCAAGCCAAATTAATTATTTTGAAATTAGTAAATATTATTGAACATATATATAAACTTAAATTAAAAATTTATTGAAATTAATTATATAAATGAGCATTTTTGACCCTGATAGGATATACTTGTATAAGGTTGATGTGGTCAAAATAAACTGAGCATAGTAACAGAAGAATAGAATAGTTCAAAAGTCGTTAAAGTTTTGCAACATATCCAAAAATCTAATGATCTAATAAAATACTAAGGCTTACTCCTCATCGTTTTCGTTGTAATTCTGGTAATTCTGAATCCGTTTCGACGTTCTTCGTCCGGTTGACGTTAATGGAGCGGCTGCGGCGACAACTCGTCTGGTTCTGGGCTCCCTGACCCGAAGAGCGATAGGCTCATCGTCAGTGTTGTTGATCCAGGAAGAGGTCGTGTTGTATCTAAATTATTTTTAGTTTTATTCGCCTTCTGAATATCCATTGAATTGATAGTTTAGCTTTTCTCGCTCCATATCATTAATTTCATAACATACTGAATGATCTTCAGCAGCGAATATTTTATATTTATTTATTACTGTGCCTATGACTTCGATCATTGAATACAAATTATTTTATATCTCATCTTATCATTAATTTTGATGCTTGTTAAATAATCTCTCAAATAGTATCAATTTATAACTAGCTATTCTCACAATTTAGATTTACGTTTCAAAATCTTCTAAACGATCAAGTATTTTAGTTCGCTCAATGGATTTCCTTAAAATAATGAAATGATATTTAAAATCTCACAAATATCTTCCGAAATCGGCGACTTTCGATAGCGCTCCATGGATTATCGGTGCCGGTATCATGACCAAGTCTTTGACCAGATAAGGCAGGACCAAGATTGAGTTCCACAGTGTGTTCAGAATCGTTCCTGGGGAGAATCTTGAAGGCTCATACGTTACTTCTTCGTAGACTCCATTATCATCGTCATCCTGAAATATTATTTTTGGGTTACTGCAATTTGACGTCTCCAGAATACCGTATCGACGTAGACATTCTTTGCCGGTCTTCCTCTTCTGGGGGTTGTTGCCGACGCTCTTTGGAGGTTCTGATGCACGATACGACGAACGGGGGTTTCTTTGACTGCAGTAGCGGACTTGAAGAACGAGGGGGCTGGTCTGAAATTTTGAGTTAAGACAATTTGTAAACGACTTATAAGAATAATTTTTGAGCTGAGGATCGAGTAATAATTTGATGAAATACATCACGCCATTTAGAAACAACGCAATTATTCAAAATTAAGTCTAAAATGAGTTCAATTTAAATAATTACCTTGTAGGATTCGGAGAATCAGCGTCTTCATCGGTCGTATCGCCCATCACCAACCTGGTTCTCAGATCGTAGAGCTCCTTTTCCCGTCGCCCAGGAGTCTTCCTCGATCCGCTTCTTTGAGTCGACGTGTGCATCTCCAGAATCTCCGGGTCGTCGTCATCGTCTTCCGAATCTCGGACGACCTAAAATTAGGAACTTTAAGAGTGTATGTTCCAGAGGAATTCAGAGTTGAAAAGAACTCATTATTTAATTAGCTATTGGAAGCGTTTGCAGAGCATAATAAGCCATAATATTTTCATTCATGTTTTGAAGAAATTCATATCTTCTACACAATCATTCAAGTATACTGAATGCGATAATTCGAATCCTTGCTATATTATAAAATCTAGCACTTACCGAAGGACTATCGTTCATCGAGAATCTGCGGACTCTTCTTGATCGTTCATTGATTCGAACGTGTTTTCTCGTGAGTTGGCTCCACTTATCCAGGACTAGTCTTCCGACGAAGTCGAAGGGCCACAAAACCACGTTCAGAATCGTCGTTAGAACAGTCGAAATTCCGTTATAGGCGGACTTTCCGAGATTAGCCGCTGGTCGTGCGACCCCATTTTCGATCCAGTCTTTGGAATTCGTCACTGAATAAACCAGGAAATTGACTGGTAGAAGTAGGGTGCTTCCGATGAAGGATAGAATCGTCCTGAAAGAAAATTCGATAAGTTTTAGCTTTTTGAGTGAGTAAGATTACTAAATTGTGAGTATTAAATGCATAGCTAAGAAAATTAAATAATAAGCTTCGGATTTTGGAATAAACTATTGTCGCTAATTTTCAATGTTCGGCTCATATCGTTGTTGATAAATGATAAAAATTGATAGGTTTCAAGTCTTTTTTAAAATAAATAATGATCATTCATTTTTAGATATTACTCTTCCTCTTAGTAGCTTAATAATAATAATAGCTTTACCAAATCATGTTCGATCCTTGATAGAACGCATTTTTTATCTTCGTCGAATAGCTATCCTTGCCGATTCTGTGCCTTCTTCCGATGAACATTTTCGTCGTGTAGTAATTTACGGAGTCCTTCAGATAAATGGCTCCATCCTTCACTAAAATTTCCTCTTTTTAGCGCTTTAAATTTTCAAGTTCCATACCTGATACCAGAATATAGAGCAGGAAATCGTAAAGATAGTTGAGTATCGACACAGGTCCGTCCAGCGTCGTGGTTTTCACGATCCAATAGAGGTAGTTCCAAAGTTGCACGAAGAAATCCTGGATGTAGTACCACGACTGCCTCAGGAGGCTCGGGGCACTGTTGCTGATGTGCATGTAGGGACTTTCAGAACGCGGAACCATATTGGGAACCTGCAATTGGAATCTTAGAAATTTGAGATAAAAAAAAATTGAATTAATACACAAATTTGATGTGTTGTGAAATTTGAAAATTCTGAAACTAGTTTAACATCTGAGGTTGACCTACTTCCCAGTGGTCCGGAAGACTCTTGTTGTAGGCTCGGCTGTATGCGTAGGTGTACACCGTTTCGTAGGGCCTGAAACTCCGAATTCAAAATTCAAAATTTCGAAATCGAATGTCGAACTCGGGAAAAGTTCACAGTTTAAGAATTTTATAGTGCGCGATCTAAAACTTAAGCAGGAAATAGTCTGTTGATTTATAGCTCGATCTAAGGCACAAAAAAGTTGAGAGAAGAGGGGAGAAAGACCACCACTACCCTTTTGATGGGTCATCATCGGTACATAAGAGAGCTTCCTACTCTTTCTATCTTTCGACCTCTCATTTCCCTATAATCTCTAAATTCGTAGTTATAACACCTAAACTAATAAATGTGAATCAGCAAAATATTGAATTTAATAGAGGAGTGCCTGAATTGAAAGAACATCGCTTAGCTATGCGCCAAAGCACTAATTCCTATGCAAATGTTGCTCCGCGCAGGGGTTAATCGTATAAGATTTCGGGGGCGGGGTAAGATTATATAATTTTGGAATATCAACGTTCAAGAACTATTATATTTTAGATGCATTTGTAATGAATCGTTCGAAAAAATCGATTAATGAATGAAAAATAGTACTCAGAAGTGAAATACTTTAAAACCTATTCAATTGTTCAAATTTACAAACAGCAACATCTATCTCGGTAGCTTGAACAAAAATAATTTACATATCGAAAATTTTAAAACATATTCAGTTTTATAAAATTTGAGACCAGCAGTATCTTCCTTATTAACTTTCGTACGAAACTAATCTAGCTGTTCAACATTTTAAAACATTGATACAACATTCGAAAAATCAAGAATAAAACTAGGACTCACAGATAAGGACTGGTAAGCTCGTCCGCTTCCTCCTCAGTTAGTCTCGGAGATTCGGGTGATCGGATTGGAGGTCGAGAAAAGGACGGCCGCCGACTCGGCCAATGCTCGATCGTCGGCGTCGGCGTCTCGGATCTCTCGCGAGACATTTTCGGGGAATTCCAAACTCAGCGAGTTGATCAGTCACAAGTAGTTAGGTTGAATGCAAAAATTAGTTCTGGAATGTAAATCTATCATTAATCAGAGAAAATGCGATACATTGGGAGTGTAAAACCTCGAAGCTTGGTGAAATCATTTGAAACTTCTGCGAGAATTAATACGAGAAAGACGGAATAATGAAATTTGAAGAAAACTTCAGGAAAATTCGCTGATCATTGAAAAATAAACTTGTAAATTCAAATAATTTTTGGAAATTTATGAATACTCTGAAATATTTGTAAGTCCCCACGTAACAAATCAAAAATGAATGAAAACTCGTATTTATATGAACTCGATAAAACATTCGAAAAACTTCGAAAATATTTCGCAAAATCCAGGTCACAATTCTTGAACTTTGCAGAAGTGTGTAAAAATTTCAGGTAAACGAAAAACGATGGGCTATCTTTTCAAAAAATTGCGTCGTTGTGAAAAACCCTGGGCTCGATCAATAGACATAAAGACATGAGAGGAGGCGGCAGAGAAAAAAAATGCCATGAAATAGCAAACAACAAATACAACGTAAGCTCTATTGCAAAAGAAAGGAAATAAAAAATCTCCACCTCTAACCAATTTGTGTGTTGAAAATAGGAAAAGAAGCAGAATACATGAAAATTTGAATAAAATCACTTTTTAGAAATCAGTGATAAAATTATTTCTTTCAGGTTCAATATGAACAATAACTGGAAGATGGAAGTTAAATTCAGTAGGCGAAAATACGTCGGTTCAAGGTCATCTTCGAACAAAATCGGCATGAAAAACGTTTCAGAGTTAGAAAGTGTGAGGTTTGAAAGTGAAAATCGTTAAAAGTCACTAAACACTGGGCGGTTTTCAAACGGCTTTTGGCGGGAAGTTTTCAGCTTCATGACTTTCGAAGTCAAAGTATTCATGAAATTTATAGATTTTAGAAAATTTAGAGAGTATTGCTACAGAAATTTGTTCAGATGTGCAAGTAACGCATATCTATAACAAGCAATATTTGAAAAGTTCTGAAACAAAATAAAAGTAAAGTAAAGAAGTTATGTAACGTTTCAAAATCAATCATATTTTTGCGAGGGGATTTTCGCGCTGTCGCCGATCTAAGACGGCATAACTTGCATCTTTGCATACCTCTGTTGATATTTGCGCAGATATTCTGTCCGATTTCTCTAGAATTCCCCTACTCTCTCGTGCAACTCGACCTCTAACCTATCGAGGCAACCTTAGGAAGCCTCCCCAAATTCAAATATGTCCTCACACCCGAGGCTTAAATTCACTACAAACAGATTAATCTTCATGAAAATAAATTCCGGTGAAAAATCATGTTATAAAATAAGAAATACCCTCAAGAAAATTAGTCTAAATCTTGTTTTCAGATTGATATTGAAAAGTCTAAAATTTCCGAAAATAGTTTCAAAACCGCTTTGAAATGCGATATTACGCATCACCAAAACATAACATCGATTTTCGGAGCGAGAGATATGAGGTTTTGTGAGATAGAGACGCAGAGAAAGGACGCCTATTGGCAAAAACCGTAAGGGCCATGAGGGTCATAAAATGAATGGGATATATTGATCCGTTGGTTAAATGGTAAAATCGTTAACCTTTACTTTGTGCAAAAAAATTATTTTTATTGAATATTGTAATTTGGAATATAATCACAAGAACGATAGATAAAACTTGGAGTTAAATTTGAATACGATTAAACTTTACTGTGATTTTTAAGAGAGGGAGCTGAGGCGCACAAATCTGCAATGCATGGATACCACAACATAATACTTCTCACAACAATGTGATACCGAACTAGGCCCGGAGGAGATTTCTGGAAAGAATGGAATTTTCTGGATATCATCAAACTGATTCACAAGGGCTTCTAGACAGGTTTTAAAAATCTCGAAATTTAGATCTTTCTTTCCATGTGAAATTTGCGAATTCAGCTTCTCAAATATTGGATAATACAAATTAAAAAGTAAGTAGTAACATTTCATGAAACATTCTAAAATCCCAAAATGAAATACAAATCCGGGCCCACGGTAGCTCAATTAGCTAGTAGAGTTAAATATGAAAATACGAGGATTTTGGAAGGTGAAGATTAGAATTGATAAGCTTCATCTCCCTCAAAATTGAAAATCTTAAGTCTGCTCAAAAATACGATCGATCACAGACCGATAAAGCGAAAGGACGAAATCTCAGCTAAAGGCTAGCATTTGGATTAAAAATAGAAGAAGGTCTACAAGTTTCCTAGGTTAAGTACATTATGTAACGACTTTAAGGCATATGAAATTGTAACCATAAGTAGAGTTACACGAAAATTTTAAGGAAAAGACTGAAGCTATCATTGATTTTCAATAAGTCTCAGAAGAATTTATATATCTTTCAACTGAGAAACAATCAATCACGTTCTTTTTCTGTTGGAAAATTTTTAAAGAAAATCAATGATATCTCCCCAAAATTAACCATTATTTATCGGGCGATTCTCAGTGATCAAATTTTAACGAATACATTTTGTGTCGATCACCACGGTGTTGTTGGTGTCGATTTTGCCGCTACCATTCTGAGACATCTTTTGCAAAGCGGCGAACGCAGCCGCTTCTTTCCTCTCCTTCTTGCGGTTCCTGGTCTCGTATTCTATCCTGAAATTCGAATTTCAAGTAGAATCTTTAACTTCCAGGCTCAAACCTGTGGTTGATAATTCTCTCGATGATGTTCTCCGTCGTCATACTGCTTTCGGAGTCGACTTCGACGAAAATTCCTGGAAATTCAACAATAACATGAACTTGGATTTCAGAATAACGAAAATCATAGCTAAAAAGATGTAAAATGCAGTCATTTTCGTCGTCAAACTAATTTCTGCGTCAAATGCCCGTACCTCTCTTCTTCGGCTCCTCGTACGGATCCGGACCGTCGTAGTCCTCGTCGTGATGCTGGTGGATGATTCCGTTAGCCACGACAGACACGTTGAATCGATCGAGGATCTCTCCGGTTACCGCGAGGGGAGCGCCGATGACGACTTCGTTGACGGGCTAAATAGAACATTGATTTCAAAACCCCGGGAAATTTTAGTGTTGGGCGTTTTATATCAAAAGTCCAGTTCCGTCCTATCTTTGTTACAAAAATCCTACATCTGAAAAATGCGTACCTTGTAAGCCAGAACGCTGAGCACTCGCTCATGCAGGGACATGATCGGGTGGTTGCTGCCTTTGTATTCGTTGACGACCTGAACTTTTGAGTTTTTAGGAGAAAATAATTTGAAAAAAACCTGATCACTGAGAATGCCGACGATCAGGTAATCGCCCAGTTTGGCGGCCTTCTCGAGGAAGAGTAGGTGGCCGAGGTGGAACAGATCGAATGAGCCACAGACGTAGACGACCTGAAGTCGGAAAAAATGAGTTTTAAGCGAAAATTTTAGCTAATTTTACACCACGAAAAGTGGCATGCTCCGAAGCTTCGTTTTAAATAATTGTTCACTTTCAGCAATGCAAGATGTTCAAAAGTATCTTTGTTGTACCTTATCAGTGCTTTCGACCAATAATTTAGAAATTTGATAGATAGATAATAAATAAATAAATTAGTTTTGACCAATAAGCCAATGATTTGGCACGCGATACCTTATCAGTCGGCTTCGGCGCTCTGCCCTCGGCGAACTCAAGGATCGTAGTTGTGGTGGGCATGAAGCGCGACACGCGCGTCCATGGCGACTGGGCCACCGAGTCCTGGAAAGAGGAAAGAATTGATAAATGCTGAAATGTTCAACGATAATCGAAAATGTCTAGGAAAGTTCGAGTTTTTGAGGTTTTCAAAAATGGGCTCCTAGAAAAAGACACCGGCTTTTTTCTTTTCCTATCTTGCCTCCCCATACTATTTCTTAGAAAAGCCGGTGTCTTTTTCTAATTGGTGTCCCGGTGTCTTTTTCTATGAGCCTCAAAAATGATTTAATCGAAACCTAAATTTCAAGGAAGATCTGATTAAAATCACGAAAATCGTCAAGCAATCCGTTGAAGATTTGAAGTGATGGAGGAAGTGCTTCTTGGAGATACTGCACGTGCAAAAAGCTAGTCAATTTTCGAGGGTCGCGATGGAAAGGAAACACGACTTTTCGCGTCCGACTAATTTCCTCCTGCTCTATGTTTGAGGTGCACTGTTTCTCGCCTCGCTTCGAAGTGCACTATCTTTTTATCTTTCGATTGTGTATCTCTCAGGTTCTAGCAAGGTTCTCAGCACTTATATTTCTGCTTCACTCGCGCGCAGCACACTTCGAGTCCGAAGAAAATGTATACAATTCACGACTCTTCTAACTAGAGAACTAGTGTCTTCGCAGTCAGAAACAGAAGCACTCAGCAAGCTACATGGAAAAATGATGGAACGATGGAAATAGTGCGATTTTATGATTGGAAATTGAAAACAAACGCATATTAAGTATAGAATTTATCTTTTCGAATATAAGAAAATTTATAACGTATATTAATTTTGATATCAAACATGATCTAAGAATTGAATAGAAACTTCCAAAATATCGGAGCTTGTAATTATCAGTGCATATTTCCCCACGGCCATTAGAAAAAGCAAGTTCATCAAAATATGTGAAATTTTCCAACCTATTCAAAAATCATAGAAAGTATACGAATCAATGGGGATTTTAATTTCGGCTCGTCAAATTATTGGTAAGCAAAGCTCTGCGCTCCTGCTGCCTCTCGCAATAGAACTGGGCATTACACACAAGAGTTGGTTGGCTGGGGATTAGAGAGCGCGAAGAGGCAGAGATAAAGCGGGAAGACACAAGCTCTCATAGACAATGGATCCTGTTGTAGAATTAGAGAAGTCAGAAAATGACCCGTCTGTTTCCTCTCAATTCCTCACAATTTTCACAAAGCATCTCCTCCTTCCACTTCACACATCTCATAAACATTCTAAATTTCCGGCTTCAAAATTCACAAAAATAACCCACTCGCACGTTTTCCCCGATTAGCAGATGTGATTTTCGAAAATCACCTGTTATTTTTGTGTTAATCTTTGAAATATCAGATTTTTATCTTTAAAAATACTTGATCTTCACTCGACAACTTTAAACTCGAAAAGGAGGATAGACTTCATAAGGGAAGGAAGTGTTCTTATTGAAATTTCAGAAAGTATGGCATTGTGTACAGAAGTCAGGCGTTTAAAAGAGTTTTCATAACATTCTTGTTACGAAATGCCCTAAATCCGAAATTTCAAGCTTCCGGGCAAAAATCTTACCTGACTCAAAGATCTCGCCCTCTCCTTGTGCTCCTCGATGTGATCGTCCTGGACGTGGTGAGACTTCGTCAGAAGGAGCATTCTCCCTACCAAATCCTGAAATTAGCATAAATTTGATGGCTTTGAAAACTCTAACTTTACCGTAGTCGACACACCCGCAGTTCGTTTGCACTCCCTATAACGACCCACTTTCTTCACCTCCTCATAGGTGTCCCTGCCATCGGCGGACATCGAAATGTCATCTGAATTTTTCATTTTTTATGAGTTTTTGAAAATTATGCAGTTTCAGGACATAAATGAACTGTTACAAGCTTACCGCCATGAATGCAAAAATCGCAATTGTACTTGTCCAAAGTGGCAATCGTCGTGACATAAGGTGCACCGCGGACTACCTGAAAATTTGTTTGGTAGTTTGAAAAGTTTGAGATTTGCAAACCTCGTCGACCCATTTGATGCCCTGCACCATGCGGTAGCGCTCTTCTTCAGTGAACACTGGGGGGCCCTTGTGCTGAGTGATCTGAACATAGAAACTTCGAACTTCCTCAGATGTTAATGAAGTAAGTTTCAAAAATTCCATGATTGATGACTAACCACTTCCCCGACTAATTAGTATTCATATCTGTTTTCATATTATCAGTTATTTTCTGCTAATAGAATTGTGTTAGACCCCATTTACAACCTTAACAATTATGTGGTAAGTGATAACCGCTCTAGCTTGTAAACTCTCCCCTCTCGCGGTATAAAAGCCTTTGTTTTGCGATAGACTATACGATTCGTATCAATAAAGATGTAGCCCTAGTGGTGTATTCTCCTAACTGTATCCCTCCCCTCTACCGCGTCCACCATGCCTACGGCGGAGTCGAAGTACCCGGATTTTAGGATGGCGACGATTGTCTATAAACTGTTATTTTTACCCATAAAAGATATGTTCCAAAAAAGTCTTCATTTAATTTTTATTAAGTTGCCTTTTCTTTTTCTTAAAATTAAGCAAGCTAATAATTTACATCTATCAAAATCTACGACTCTACAAAAAAACAAAGTTTAAAAAATCCCCACCTCCACGTCGTTGTGAACTCCAACGATCAGTTTCTTTCCGAACTGTTTGGCTTGTCGGAGTTGGTTGGCATGTCCGAAGTGAACCATGTCATAGCTGAAACATCAAATTGTTGTCGAAAAGCTACCAAAATGGTATCTCTACCATCCATCTGCCCAAACGCGGTTACCAATGGGTTTACCATCCGGAGCCAGAGCCATTTTTCGGTGCAATCTAAACTCTGAAAAATGATTGTTTACGATTAAAAAAGCATATGGTGAGAAGTCAACTGAAGAAAGGGACGAATAATCGATGGGAAGTGGAAAATAGCGATTAACATTCGCAGGAATAAATTATAAATTTTAAAAGGCGAAAGAAATATGAAAAGCGAAAGGAGCTGATTCATAGTTGTATTTCTAAGACAAACATTCCGGAATTGCGAATTGCAATCAAATTTGGTGAGTGAATTGAATATTTCACTGAGGTGTATATGTTGATAAGAAATGTGACATATTTGATAACGGAATCGATAAAAGAAAGACGTACTCTCTAGTCCTTGTGAATGAAAAATGAAATAATCTATTTGTCCAAAATTAGAAAAGTCGCTTTCACGTGACAAAAACCTGTCTAAAAATAATCAACTCTTGACAAAACTTCATATGATTTATGAGAAATAGTGTGAATCATCGAAAACATATGCTTTTCGTCTGAAATTGATCGGGTAACTTGCCACTTTTATGTCGGAAAAGTCGGAATGAAAAAGTCACAAACTCTAGAAATTCTCTGCCAGAAAAATGTAGAATTTGGCTGATTTTTCACAACAAAATAGAGAAATTTGCAAATTTTCTAAAATGCTTCCTCAAAAAATAAAAATATTCAAAGTGATGACTGGAAAATCAAAGTACATGACCTTTGGCACTGGGGGACAGCTGTGGTAATGAGCAGGAAAAGGGAGAGAAAGATGGAAGCCCGGCTGGCATACAACACGGACAAAACAAAAAATCGATAATATGGCGTGAAGCTCTCAAACAAGTGCAATGCCGCACACACACAAAATGAAATGGGGTTTGGAGTTTGAAAAAATAAACAAAGTCGTCATGTTTTACCTTTTATCTTGAACTTTTAAAACTTAAAAAGAAAAATGACAATTATTTTTCAAACAAAACTGGAATAAAATGGATCTAATAATATATTTTTAAATAGATTAGACCTTGATATGGTTTATAAAAATAAATACAAAGATATTTTTTTTTAAATAGGAAAAGTGGTCTTTAACCCAGCAAAAAATGATCAATATCATATTGTCGATAAACGATTACTTGGAATAAAGTAAAAAAGGCGCCCTTTACTTTATTCCAAGTAATCGTTCATGGACAATATGGTTGATGATGTTTTATCAATATGTCTGACACTTTTTCGTATCATTTGATAAAATAATGTCCCGTGCCAAGAGTGCTATATTTTGATAATGGCAAGTAAATCACGTGATCAATAATGGGATCATTTTATAATTTACACACGTTTAAAATATATATTTCTAATATACTTTATAATTTCATACCAATTACAATTTAAAATTATACTAAAAACACAATTGGGCTAATAATTAATAACAGTTAATACAATAGCTCGATAATTTTTTACGAAACTCACCATATTTTTACGAATAATCCGAATAAATTGTAATTTTTGCCAAGACTTATCGAATTTTCTTAGGGCATTACAGTCTCAGTCTCACACATTTCTGACATACCTGTAATATACCCAAGAAAACCCAAAAAGGCTTTGGCCCTTCAAATGAAGAAATATAAATAATTTTGCAAGTGCACGAATAAAAAGACAGAAATTTTGCGTTTTTCCACGAAAACCCAAGGAAAACACTGCTAAATTTCTAAACAGTAGCATGTTTAATGATAAGAACAGATATGTTCTGTGATAACGACAATTTGCAACGACCACAAGCTGAAAGTTAACAGGCCAGTAAGGATCGCCTTTTATTTCTGAAAATACAGAAAATTTCGTTCGCTTTCTGGCGCTATGAACTCTCGGCTCGTGACCGTTGAATTTAAACAAGTTTTAAAATTTTAAATAGGAATTCAAATTTAAAGTTATTCATTGTCTCAGTATCAATCTCGATTGTAAAAATAGAGTAAAATTAAGCATAGTCATAATTAAAATATAATGAAATCGAGTATAGAATGGTAGATCAATTTCTTGAGACCATAAATACAGTTCCAAAGTAATTGTAAGAAGTTTAAGACGACTAAGATAGTTAGTCAGTTTTTGAATAGTCCTCCTATTCCCAAATAAGACGCCTGCAGGCCTGAAGGTGTATACAAAAATGAGCAATTGCGCATAGAAAGAAATTAGATGAGGAAAAAGTGAACTGTATATTGATAAAACAATTGGAAATATAGCGTAAATTCAAGAGAATCGGAGATAAAAAGTCTCTCACGGACTATAGAAAGAGAAAATCAGATATAATGGAAATTATGGAGGGGATGAGAAAATAGGACATTTAGAAAAAGAATGAGTCTTTCCGATGTTGGTTGATGAGTAATTCGGAGCACCACTCTTTATATCACCAATCCACAAAAACAACGCGATCCGCATTTAAACGTTTTGCACAGACCAAAATACAAAATTTAAATTACTTGTTAAATTATATATCGTAAATCATATATTTGAGTTCAATTTTTATGTATAAATCAAAAACAGAACTTTTATCAGACTATTTTATTTAATGAAACAATAAAGAAACAATATTTAAAGGTGAAATTCAACTTTAGTTTCAAAATTCTGTAACGATATGGTATGTTTCTTTCGAGGAAATTGATTTTTGTCGTGTTTGATTACAAACCGTCCCAGAAATATCACGCGTATGAGCAAGCGCGTCTATAGAAAATGTTGAATTGTATTTCGGCAAGAAGAAGGAATTTTAATGAAATATCGATCGATCAAATTTCTCAAATAAAGCCAACGTTCACACAAAATCGATATTTATTCACAAATGTTACAAAACAAATCATAAGTTATTCAGAATCACAATTTGAATACTGGAGAAGAGCGATTCAGTTATTAGCACTATAGCAACCCATCGATTTGATAAGTAGCAAGTAATGTATCATCAAATATGAATTTAGGTTGCATAAAATATATTAACATGTTATAAACAATATTATATCGATGTTAAAGGCTATACAATATGAACACTGTTGGAACCGATTGGTTTTGACTTATTTTTTATAACGAAGATACTAATACTTTTTGAATTTTTCAGAAAATTAATCGAGAATTTCGGAAGATGTTTACGTATTCGCGTCGGAAATATTAAATCATATATTAGTTGTCGTTTTTCTCGATTACAAATAATGAAAGCTAATGGAACGCAAATATTTAAATAATAGCTTGTATAAGATTCTATTGAATACGTGAAATCAATAAAATGAGCAGTTTGGTTCAATTGAAAATCATCGAGCATCCCCTATATATCACAGTCTTCATAGTCGAAAGGGCAATCGTATGTATTTAAATAATCGTTAATATAATATAGCATATCCCCATATTTCATTCGAAATACCATCATTATGAAATAATTCCATTCCAACAAGACGTTTACCTGCATAATAACTTTTAAAATTGTTAAATATTTATCTAACGATCGATCATATGGTTTAATCTATCAAACATCAATAATAAAATTGACAAAAATAGAATAATTTGGCCATACGCTTACAATTTCATACAAAAGAAATGGTATAAGTTGTAATAATAAAGTAATGCTCGTTTTATTCTTCGCCTTTGCACGGATCGTTTTAATGTAATAGAACAAATAGAAATATATGAATAGAGTTGCCAAAATTATTACGCTTCTAGTTAATAGATCAACCTAAAATTAATATATTAATAGATTTTATTCTTAGGATATCATATGACTATAAAGATAGATCATTATTTGAATTTTAGGTACTTACAAATAGCAATATCTCTTCTTTCGAACCGCTCAAATCGAATATGAAAAATTCATAATGGTTATAGACCAAGTCAATATAATTATTATAGAGGAAATATGAGACAATTAATAAAGGAAAAATAAATATTATTGGATGCCTGGAGAAAGTTTATTTGTCAAAAATAATATGTATTTTTTCTCACTTTACAACGAAGAATTTCGCAATTTTAAAATCCAGTATCATAATAAATCTTTGAAGACAAATTAGAAAATTTAAGTAGTGCATTAACCTAATTGTGCATGGATAATTAGAATGACATTGTTCGATTCGATATATGGTATTATTTTCATCGAGATATTCATATACCAATTTATTCAAGGCGTTTCTAAATTTAAAAAATATTAAAAATCTTTGCATATTTTTACTCAATATTATATACCTAATTATCGTAAATAAGATGTCCCTATAGCAAAAATCAATAAATATCAAATGTATGCACGATAAGATTTCCATTAGGTATAAAACCTCAACGTAATTATTCTGAATTAAGCAATGTAGGTATAAAAATTCTCTTCTCGTTACTATTTAATTTTGACAAACTTTGAATAAACTTACTTTTCGCTCTGCTTTATGCGTTTTAATTAGCGTATATATGAATAATATATGCACTAGATAAAATGGGTAAAATGTAAAATTCATTAGATATATTTTAATCCCGATGAGGATATCGACGTTGCTTTTTAGCCAAGCTGAAAATATAGCCCAGGGAGAACTTTTCACGGCTTCAAGATATTGCTTAGCGTAAGAAATTGATGACGTCTCCATCTCAATGCAAGTAAAAGTAGATGCGTTGAGATTACTCAAAGAAGGCCGCTATGAATCCGCAATTTTACTGTGTTATGAATAAATTGTTGCCTGCATCTTCTTAGAAAATAATTGATATTTCAAGTGATAATTTATAGTTTAATTTAGTATCTTTAAGTATATGGAATATGAAATTTAAACAAAACTTATCTCAGAAAATCTGAAAAGCACGCATTTGTCTATAATTATCGATAGGTTTTGTGAATTTCAAGCATGCAGTTATGTCGTAAGCAAATTTTCTTCATAAGAAAAAACTTTTCAGAAGATAATTTAAAAATTCATTCAATAAATATTGCAAAGTGACACGAATCAATGCATTGGATTTAAGATTTTTCGTAACCCATAAATAAGACAAGCTATTAGAAAATCAGTCCATATCATTCTCCTGAGATTCAATCACCCATTGACCACATAGTTCTGGTGTTCTCGAGGTAAGAGTGGTTCAACCAAGAGATCGTCTTCTTCCGAAGTCCTGTCTTCTCCCGCGTCATTGCCGAAAGCAACTCCGTAATGTCCTAGATCTTCCAAACTGTCCGGAGGTAGCCTCGGTCTTGCGCTCCAATATGATTTCATCATCATCCTATGAAATTTCTAGATCTTCTTCTTACAGAGAAAAACTACCTGATAGCATTCAAAATGGCGATGAAGTAAGCGCTCCAGAGTGTAGCCAAGCTCTGAAATTTTCATAGCGCTTTAAAATGCTCAGATTAGCGTGATTACCAATCCTAGTGAAGATCCATACTTGGTAACGAGAGATACAGGCAGAGAAGTCGGAACGATACCCTGGATTAATTCAGAGGCGACGTAGATGTCAAGGCACTGTTCACCTGAAATACTTATGCAATTCAGTAGGCTAACTAAACTTATTAAATTAAATATTTACCCGCCATAGAGAGCAATCTGAATAACTTCAAATTCGAAAATACGAAAAATAATCGGATGACAATGTAAGCAACGATCGATATTGAAGTAGTGATCAAAGCAAATGATGGGGTCCTAAAAGTTTTAAGACCTAAAACCTTATTAAATTTAAACTAATACCATAAATTCTTGTTCAACTGAATAGAAGTAAACAGGATCAGTATTACTCCAATTACAGATAAAAGCCCTCCAGTAGCCAAGGAAGATACAATCGCCTGCCTTTCCGTTCTAGCAAAGACAATAAATACGCCAATCTACAGTTGATTATGTAATTACCCTGATTAACTCTTTCAACTACCTGGAATCCTATAGCATAATTAATCAATGCGAATATAGTTGAATAGAGGCCTTCTGGATCGAAGTTCAAAAAGCAGTAGATTTCTTTCTGAAATTCTAAGGATTTCAAGGAAAAGTGTAGTTTTCATACCCGACAAGTAGGGTTGTTGTAAAGGTGGTTGTTTCCAAGTATAGCAGCATCAACAAAGCGTTCTAGACCTCCGGTGCAGTTTGCGTATTGACCCAAATCCTTGTCGAAATAGCCACCGGGTCCAAGATAGCCCCTAAAATTAATTGTTATTTAGTCATACTTTTCTAAATCGATGCAGCCTATCATGAACTTTATCTTGATACTTATAAACTTGATACATATTTTATTTTAACGCTATCATACCTCGGACACCCTTCCAGTTTAACGAATAACATTGCTAGAGTTGCCGCCAACACCAATCCAAAGACTATGATCAACTCTCTGATTCTTATGAGCTATAAATCAATTTTGTTTTAATATTAAATTTGATCAAACCTTGAAAATCGTTCTTTTCTCCGTATCATTCGTTATGTAGCACTTTAACGTCGATCCTTTTGTGCAGTGATGAATTAAGAAGAATAAGAATTGACATAGAGCGATTCTTTGAAGAACACCCATAATTCTGAAGTTTTCCCAGTCCCTAAAATTTTATATAAGAAAGGTTTTAAAGTTATATTTTACTTGTTCTTATTAATAATCATTCCCAAGAATATCAACTGAATCGTCCTCAATAGCATAGAGAAGAACTTTCTGAAATCTCGATTTTCAGATTTAGTTTAACTCATAGTACCGTTTGAAGGTTTCATTTCTACGTATCGATAAAGTAGTGGATATGGCGTGCGACACTCCGGAAGCGAATATAAATAGAGGAAATACGACGTCAGCAATAGTCAATCCGTCCCAAACTCTATGTTCAAACATAGGTAATTTTCCGCCACCGTAATTCACGAATATCATAGTTATGATAGTAAGGCTAAAATTTAAATGAATCGATGTGCTTTATAAATATTGTCGAATATCAAATTAAACGATCAAATTCAGTCGTTTCTTTGTTTGCGCTGTGTTTGGAGATGTCATATGCGATTTCAAGTTTACCCCTTCGTGACATCAAGATCCGCCATTCGCTTAGGTAGAATCCAAGGTCGGTATAGCCTGTGCGAAGCCTTATCATCGCTAGAGACCTGACCCGTATCAAGACTGATTATGGATTGGGGTAGCCTTAAAATTATGCATATACCGCAGAATAAATATTCGATCATTTTATCTATGATATACATGTATCATTCAGGTTATTTTATGAAACCTAAACGTGTTAATATTATTTGAATAGTCTCATTTTCAAGAAGTATCAAACTATGATTTTTCTATTTCATCACCCTCTTCTTATCGATTCATGGAAAAAGACACCGGCTTTTCTAAGAAACAGTATGAGGAAGGACGAGAAGAAAAGAAAAAAATCGGTCTTTTTCTAATAGCCCCTTATCAAAAACCTACCACCAATCAATAGCGAATTTAAAACTCACATTCCAAGCCTAACTATAAAATGAATAATGAAATCGAATATTAATGGGATCGCAACTATACTTCCTCCAATTATACCATAGGATAAGTACTCGACCATTTTACCTAAAATAAGCAAATTATTTTTGAAAAATTAAAAAAGAAAACACTTCAATAGCAAGCTCTTGGCTGCAACATTTTGCGAAAACATCAATGAGTCATCAAACTTTCTATCAAAGAATTTATTGATCAGATATTCGACTATTGCAGACTGCCGATTACTTGATGAAAATGAAAAATGATGCATTTTTACACGCTCAAAAACAAACGAGTGTGCACTCAAACATACACACTGCTTCACGCGTTATCTTTCTTTTTCTCTCTTCTTTTCTCCATTCTTTCTTTTACAAAGTCCGTGAGGCAATGTGTATTTCTGAATGCACACTCGTTTATTTTTGAGCGTGCAAAAATGCATCATTTTTCGTTTTCATCAAGTAACCGGACGTCCACAATATTTTATGCGGGATACCTGCAGGAGATAAATTAGCTCCACTCATTATCGATTTTTTCAGAGGGGAAGAGATCAATATGACGTTAAATACATGTGAATTTGCACAAGTATGAAAATTTGTAGCGAGATTTTTTTTAAAATAAGAGAAATAATAATTTTAAAAATCCCAAGGTTTGATAAATAATGGTGAAATTCGTAACATAAACAAGGGAAAGAATAAACTTTTCCTTTTGCAAAAGCTTATCGTTAAAATTTACAGACGTGAGCAATTCTAAGTCGGGGAAATCAACAGGAAAATCGATATTTTAGGGTCAAATGATAAAATTTAAGTTTGGTTTTACAATTTAAAAATACATCAAATAAATTAATATACAAAATTCAGGGTTTCAAATTTGAGACCAGATGGGTAACGAAATCCGACATGATATAAGAGAGTGAGAGAGAGAGAGAGGCAGAAAACGACGAAATGGCATAGGAGGCATAGAGTGCAAAAAAGGGAGGGGAAAACTCGATCGGGTTTTATTCGAGTCTGAATTTGCAGCTCTGAAAAATCGATAAATCAATATTGCGCCGCTTGTTTCTGCTGCCATCGCTTGTAGGCCTGCCAGCGTAGTTGAGCTCTGAATTTTTTCAATTTTCTACCTTAGAATAATAACTACAAATCTTACTTTCTTTTGGTTTCCGCATCCATCTTCTTGACATTTCGCTTCTTCTTCATCAGATTGGTCATCATTTTCTCGAATCCGGGTTTGACTGTGGTCTCACCGTTCTTCTGCATTTCCTGAAGCTTCTTGACGCGTTCGATCAAGTCGTCGTTTTCTGAAAGATATCAATGTTTTAGAAAATCTATTCGTAAAATGATTTTCAAAGCGATTGTTTACTCTCTCAGGGTTGCGATCTTTTATAAAACTAATTATGTCACAAAAGTTTCAATAATTACATAAATTTCATTATTGCTTATTAGTAGAACACTCCGTCATGTTCATTAACGAAAGACTTCTGCATGCAAAACTTTTTCAGATTTCGGCGGGTGTGTCAGACGCCTATTACCGTACTTCAATTTTAGGCACATTTTATGTCACCATTTGACTTCTCGTTTTTTAACGCAATAAAAATATATTATTTAGCCCTCATGCTTCAATACGAAAAATCCAAAAGGGAAGCGGGAAGGACGCTACGCCGTCTGGAATATTTTCTTCGCGATACACGTATTTTGGGAGTAGAGAAGGTGTGGCTTGCGTTCGTTAATGAACATGACTGAGTACAGAAGTTTTACCACCACTAGCAAATAAAAATGTTTCAAAATTCTCGGCTTTCATAGAATATTTTAAGAAAATTGATATAGTATTTTCTGTTAAAGTGATAGGAAATATCCCTTACTCTGCCACAGCTTCAAGAAGTCCTGATACTCTTCTTTCGTCAGGCATTGTTGTAGCGACTTCACCACGATGTCCTCTTCCGATCGGTCGGCCAACACCTCCGTCATTGGTCTCTTGTCCACTGTCATTTGCTGAAAGCATTCATTTTGCAAAATCGCCGCATGATGTTAGCCCCGCCCATTATCGATTGATCAAAACTCAATTTACCATCATGAAATTGAAGAACTCGGTGATTTTGTCGTGCTCCATGAACATTCGTCGGTTGGCGCGTCGCATTCGAAGAATCCGATTGTACCTAAATTTCAATATTAGAGAAAAGATAAGTATTTTCTCGCTTGAAAATCTCAAACTTTAGAATAAAAAAAAAATATTTTTCATGTCTATGGCTTTGAACTTGAGGCTTTTAAAGGCCAAAGCTTACATTTCAATTCTCGCGAACTTGACTTCATTTTCAACATCGATCAGCTGATCTCTCGTCGGATTAGGATGAATTAGAAGTCTCGATATCAACTGCTCTGCGTCGTTGAACCATTCGACATCCAAGTCTTCCCTGTTCTGATTGAACGCGATCATTTGCAAGTCGTCTTGTCTCATCCTTGGCTTTTCAGCGATCGGTGTCTCGATGTCGAGGTGAAGATGGGTTCGTTCCAGTCTCAATCTGAGAATCTCGTCCGGAGGACAGATGTCGTTCAGCTAAATATTCATTTGTTTTACAATGTGATTCAAATTAGGGTTTGATCATCATTCAAAGTTAGCATAAGTTATCAAAATTTGAAATTTTATTCGAATATGTTCGCGGAAAGTTTTGATCACCTAAGAAAATGATATGATGTTGAAAAAATTGCAGGTTTCATAATCATATAAAGGTTTTAAAAATTCAACTCACCTCCACGAGTCTTTTCTCCTTCTTCCTCATGTCCCGGTTGATCTTCCGTTTGTAGGACAACAGTCTTCGTTGTTTCTTGCTGAGTATCGGAGCCCTCTTCTTGTATTTCTTCTTGCTTTCCTTCTTCTTCGAGGAAGCATTCTTCGAAGTCCCTGGGGAAGTGTCTGTGTCTTCTTCCGACTCGGAGGTCGTCTGCTCTTTGTCTAAATCTTCTGAGTCTCGACTCGTCTCGTTATCATCATCATTTGAGTCGACTTCCTGAAATTATACTATTTTTTCGACTTCAAGAAAATTCATGTCATCGGAATTCTTAACATAGCGATGAGTGCTCTACCGCAGCTTGTAAAGAACACTCAAAATAATTTGAGTAATTTGACTGTTTCATAAAATTTCAAGATATAAAGTCTTAGGAAATGTAATGATAAGTACTCATTAATTGTTCACTAAAATAAGTTACAAATATTTTAAACTTACGGATTTATCGTCCTCCTCATCCGAGCTGGAACTCTGCGTTTGAATTCTCTTGTACTTCGACTTCGAACCGCTTTCTGGTTTCTTGGAACTTCTTAGCTTCCTCCTCTGCGCCGAGACTTTGGTCTAGAATTGTCAAATTAATTCAAGCCTGACACCATATTCTATCCTCTGAATATTTGAAATATCTAGTAGATCACATACGAAATTACTTGAAGCATACATATTAAGTTTACCTTCAAATTTCGGGTCTTTGGAGCACTTGAGCTCTTGGACGGCGACTTCTTCTCCCGAATTTCTGATCGAAGGTTCGTTCGACCTCTCATTTCGACCTTCTTGACGACGAGCACTGTAGGAATGGGTTCAGACGAGTTTTCATCGTCGTCTGACTCGTTCTCAGGCTCGAGTCCGCTCATTTCGTAGAGATCCTGAAATTCCATGATATTTTTAAACTATGCAGTTTATGAAGAATAATCAATATATATTTCTCATTCATACCCGTTAGAAGTCATTAAATTAGTCGGTCAAGCAAAATGGTATTTTCTTTCGAAAAATATGAAATTCTTTAAAACTTAGACGAGCTTAATCGTTTAACTACCTGATATTTCGATTTCGGCGTCACCGTGCTCTTCGCTGATGCTACTTGTGGCGTTTTGAACTCTTTCGATTCCGCAACTTCTTCCACCGGACTTTCCGAATTCGTTGACGCCTTCCTCTTCCGCGACGGTCGTTCATTCAGCTTCATTTGCTGCTGAAACCTCGATTGATTTCTAAAATGGGCCTTTCGAACCTTTTCAATTTCATCCTGCTCCCGAATTTTTTCGGTGTAGTTTTCGATGTGGACATGGGTGATCTGCCTTACTTTCTCTCGAACGTGGTCGATCGAATCCGTCTCAGAAACGATTGTCTTCACATCCCGGAGGGCGTCGGTTATTACTGAAACATATCGAATGTCATGATATTATATAAAATGAGCTTACAAAGAAGCTTGCCAATTGGGTCTTTGTTCGATTCGAGAACTGACTCAAGCCGATCCTCTCTAGCCAAGGCTTCTTTCTTCTCGACCCTGAAATACTCGATGTGTTTAATAAACTTCAAAGAGCCAAATGAAAACGTGGTAATATTTAGATTCGAATCTTTCTCATACTAGCATTCGCTAATAATAAAGCTATAGCAACTTCAATTATCCCATTTAATTATGCCCTAATTATCCAAATTAACTCCTACCATTCAGCTTGATGTATGGCGTACTGCCCAATCGTTCCATTGATGAACACCTTCTCGAAATACGTCTGCACTGCAGCGGGAGTTTCGTTAAGTTTCGCTTCTTTCGCCACTTCCTCCCTTAATTAGAATAATTAAGCCAGATAATTAGGGTAATTATCTCACCAATTACTTAACTTGTATTTCTGAGCGGAGTTGAGCAACTTGACCTCTTTGTTCTGGCTCCAACCGTCCTGAAATTGTCTGTTTATGCATGAATCATTCAAAATCATATATTTCATAGAAGTGATGGTGTATTGGTGAATTTAAAAAATCAATGTATCCCTCCTACTGCCATTACTATTCTCAAGAAAAGAAACAATATACACCAGAGAAATAATTGAACATCGGCTGTAATTCAAAATGAACGCCCTTCAACTTACCGGATGAGTCTGGATCCGATCAACTTGAGGATCGACGATTTCGTAGGGGTGCGACCTGAGATGTGGTCCCAATTCCGCTCCCAATCTGAAACACGTCAGACACAGTCTGGTCTGGCACTCTCCGCACAGCACATGGATGACGGGCTTGACACTCTTCGTGCAGCAATGGCAGTCGAAGGGATCGACGTACTCCACGACTTCCACAGACGAACTCGTCGAACCCCTTCCCTGCTGACTATTCGACTTGACCATCGAAGGTCTAGAATTTGAAAATATTTATACAAATATAAAAATGTATTTTAAAGACGCGAAGGTCAGTGGAATAACAATCGATAATCGCTTGGTGAGCGTAAACACAGTGCAATAATACAGTGGAAAGATGTGTTATTGTTATTGGCTTTGGTCAAAGGTGTTAGAATTAAATTGAAAATACGTTACCGAATAAATAGAAAATAATTTGAAACTTTACAAATAGTTTCCTCGCTAGATCTTGTCGAACCAATATAAATAACCGTTTATTATTCTCATGTTTGGCAAGTAAATAAACATTGAACTTTCATCAATGAGATCATTTTCGAGGATATCATGTGCAATAAAATAATTAAGTATAAATATTCTGACTAGCTTAATAAATAACTCAAAGTGTATATAACAAGTTTATCCCAGATATTGCCTTCTCCCTATTTTGTAGTCGTTGAAGAATGTTGCGACTCTGAAATTGTCAAATTGCACTTGCTACAGAAAAAGTGGGAGGAGTCAAATCTTAGCACCGCCCACTTTTCTGTACGTGCTTACCGGTCGCTCGCTCGTGGATCCATATCATAGACGATGCCGTTTTCATCGAGGAATTGATTTTCGGTAAGTTGGCTGCCTTCGAGATGCTTCTGAAAATATTCTTCCTTCGTTTTTTTGGTAATTTTATAATTTTCTCCATCACTATTTAACATTAAAGTGCATGAACCTTCAATAAAAGAGGTTAAACACGATTTTTTATTATGGCTACTTAATCTAAACTTTATGAACTTCCAAGAAGCCGGTTTTTCAGCTCAAAACTTACCCAGTCGTCTAGGCCACGTAGGTGTAAAACGGGTCTGAAGTCGTTGTTCTGGTTGGCGAGACGACGTCTGACGTTGGACTCTGAGCGGTAGGCGTCGAGCAGACTGATGCCGAGGGATACTGAAATTTCAGGATATCATTAACTCTTTGGGCGTTTTAAATTTTAAGCTTGATTGAAAATATCAATAATATCCAATGTCCCGTTCGTGTCACCTTCTAGGGTTAAAATAGCGATGGGGAACATTAAATTTGAGATAAGTTTCAGAATTTTCAAAGTTTGATCGTAATTTTTAAAATTTGTTCAAAGTGCGGTAACTATCATAAAATATAAGTTTGTAAATTACGAAGAATAACCTACCATGCAAGTTAACGAATACGCAGATAATAAATAGCAGGCACTGGATCGGTTTCATTTTGCAGAATACTCCAGGAAAGCCAAGAAAAACGTGCAATTCTTGATGATTCTGAAAATTGGACAATGAAAATCAAAAGTTTCTTCAACTAAAGATCGTAAAATGATAAGATAGATGACCAAATTTGAAAAATGATAGAAAATAAGGCGGGGAAAACTCATCATACCGATTTTTGCAAATGACGAAAGTGATCGATGATAGAGTGAGGAATCTTTAGAAGAAACGTACTACTTTCGAAAAATATTATTGTTTTTAAAATTGCGAAACTTTAAAGATATCAACCTCAAAAATATCAAGACTCGATAAAAATTCTTATTAAAATGAGAATTTTTTTCAAAATAAGTCAAAGGTGAATCAAAATTTAGTCATACTTTTAAATCCTTTCAAAATATCTACCCGAAAATTAAAATCATCGCAAAACTCATGCACGCATCGTGTGTCACGTTTATATAAGTACTTTTGATCGGGAAAATACCGTGTGTGAAAAATGAGAAACTGATAAAGTGACTATGAAAATACTGATAAAAGATAAACACGCCGAAACGCTATTACAAAACGGCACGAAGACAGTCTCTATTTCTCATAGAAAAAGATGCAAATGATTTATCGTGTGGTTCTCTGAAAATATTACAAAGGCGCTGGTTCCTCTGAGATTCTAACCAGCCATATGGTTAAGGATAGGGAGAGATGAGAGAGTGAACCAGGGACAATTGCAGAGTGCGCAGCGGGTGTACGCAATCAATGAAAGACCCCTCCAAGGGGTGAAAATTTGGGCGGAGCGAGAAAATTCCCATTATAAATCATAATTCATCGATGGAAGCTATTGCCTTCACTGTTCTTTTTCTCTTTTCTTGTTTTATGTAATAATAAGATATAGTCGAAGAAAGCCGGTTGGCATGCAGTTTTCACTGATCTGATCCAAGACCTTCTGACGCACATTGGACCTGTTTAGCTTTGAACTTTCCACATTTAGAAAGAGACGGCGTCAAAATAAGAAAGTGATAATTGATAAGGAAAAGTCTGTAATGACAAAAGATAGAACAAGAAAACAGACTGGTGTAATTAAATTGTGGTTTTAGGTGAACGTGATAATCGGAGTTCAAAGGCAAACAGGAAACATGACGAGGTGAAATCAAGTACACCACATAGGATCAGAGTCATTTCTAGAAGGTTTGCAAGTAAGTAAGAAGGAAAAGTGAAAACACTGTAGTTTTCATGGTCTCCAAGTATTATACGGGAATTCTGTCGAAAACACAGGAAATTTTGATACGCTCCTAAAAATCGAAACGGGATCGAAACATCGCTCTAAATATTAAAGAAGCTGAGATTGGATCAGTGAAAATGATCTATTTGAACCTTGAGAGTAGGCTCATTAGAAAGAGTTGATCGATCTGGGCAGGAATTAAGGCTTCTTTTCGAATTTTCATTTACAGTAAGATAAAAACTAGCATAATATTTCTCAGTCTTGACCTTCATAAAGAAAATTTTGATCTTCTTAGGAAAGCTAGTGCTTGTATTTGGTTTGTGCTCAATGCTATCTTTACTTTTCCGATACTTTTTAGATCTATCGCTCAAAATCTGGTCGATTTTAGCAATTTAACGATTTCCCCTTTTCTTCCTTTCCGAGCTAAAACATGATCACGACATATGAACAAGTGCTCGGCGGGTTTTTTGTTGGACCTCTTCATTTTCCCGCTATTTCAATTTCTCTGACTCCGACACTAATTTATCGTTTTTCTACTTCTCAGTGTTATTTTCGAATTTTCTCTTTCTCTAGCTATCGTTTGACGCTTTCACGTAGGATATGTACAGAAATGGTGAAGTGAGAAAGACGAAGAAATAGTCTTTGATTAGAGTAGAGCTCAGAGATAGAAAAACACCCCAAAATGGACAACAAACGGAGAGAAATAGTGCTGGAATCAGGGAGAAGTGAGAGAGAAATTGAAAAATTGGCCCTCCGGGCTCACCACAGCTAGCACAGTTTGACATGGCTGGTAAGTCCACTAGCAAACAAGAAAAATAGCGCTGGAAATAAGGAGAGCGAAAAAGAAGTCAGACACGAGAAAATCAGAATCAAAAACACGACGGACCTCACATAGGGGACAAGACGGGAAAAAGTCCTATCTTAGTCTCAGACTTTGACTTTTTCCATACCAAGTTTGGTCAAAGTTTTATTTCATTTTTTCGTAATTTAGAAAGCGTAATCCA
Source organism: Diploscapter pachys (assembly GCA_002287525.1). Classification (NCBI taxonomy): domain Eukaryota; kingdom Metazoa; phylum Nematoda; class Chromadorea; order Rhabditida; family Rhabditidae; genus Diploscapter; species Diploscapter pachys. The sequence continues at coordinate 99,457 of LIAE01008458.1, read as the reverse complement.
GCACTGATATTATTTCACTGAATTTTCTCATTCTTGAACTTTCTCGTAGCATAGCTGATCGAAGATTCGAGGATTTTGCTTAGAACTTGAAAACCTTGATTTTATTTTTTCCATATATTATATCTTAGAAAATTTATTAAGAGTGAAAATGCTAGGGAAATTCAGTCTTAGCAAAGGGTTGTAGACAGGGGCTCTCTGAATTGGGCTGATTTTTACATGTTGTTCAGCTTTTTACGCTGAACATTTTTCATATGGCATTCTACTCCCCTATCTTGCACGATATTCGAGATATGGACGATCTCTGAAAAGCCTCTGAACGACCTCCAACATCCCTGCCCGCTACAGTAATCGATTTTCGAAAAACGGATTGCACCATGCGAATCCGCGTGAAAAACTGAATAGCATATGTAAAAAAAAAACACCAGCCCGATCCTATAACCCCTGTTTACATCGACTTTTACTCGCTCTGAGATTCCCTCTTAAAGATGATTTAATTCGTAATTACCCTCAAAAATCAATACCAAATCCGTATTGACGAGTGAATTTGTAGTAACTCCTGCAAGAGTCTCGAGAGAAGTACCTAGAATCTAGTCAACCCACTTAGTCATATGACATGTTTATACAAGGGGAATCCTGATAATCAGAGACGGCATATTCTGAAGAGATTCCCGAGATGCAGAAAGATAAAGTGTCGCGCTTATCTACCACAACTATTACCTTGCTCTATTTACTGGAAAATCTATATTTCAGTATGTTTTACATATAATTCATCATTTCCTATTTCTGTATTAGAAAGGGTTTTTAATCCTATGCTCAATCATACGAGATCGGAATTTAAAAATATCCATTGAAAAAGTACAATTTCCTAGGTCAATTTTCTAATTTCCCGTATCTTTTTCTGCTCTCCCATCTTTTCCTATGCTATTTCATTTTTCTCTGCCTCTTTTCCTCACTCTTGCTCTCTGGCCTCGTTTTTTCCCCGTCCGCTATTCGGCTCTTGACCAGCGCAGACGCGCGCGCGCTGATTTTTGCAGGTGCCTGTCTTTTTCCTCTCGTTTTTCCATCCTTTTTCCCTCTATTCTTTTTCTTTATCCTATTTTCCAACACTATTTCTCCTCATTTTTACGTCTTTTCCTTTTCTCTAGCCACCCTCAGGCGTGTACAGTGTCTTGTTCTCGCAAATTTACTTCGTTTTCTCTGACTTTCTGTTCTCCTCTTCTCTCAATATACCGTACTATTTATATTTTTCTCTGACTTTTTTCCTCAATCCTCACGTCCCTCTTAACGAAGTGCAATACACAGTTTTTGCTGTAGGGTTTCGGATTTTGCATAATTCTTATTCATTTTGGAAAACTAGTTTTGTTATCTTTTTATGGAAATAATTTTATGTGTTTATTTGATAGTTTCTTCAGGTAAGAGGGCATTACCTCGAAATATTCTATTTTTCCAGCTAAATTTTGCAACATAAAAATTTTTAAATAATCATTTATTCGGTCAAAAATCTTCATCAATTCTTCTTTTCTTATTTCTTTGATTCTCTATCATTTTACGTATTTCCATTCACTCTCTCATCGTTTTCCTTTTGTATTCTCCGCAATCATCATGTATGTCTCTCTTTTGCGGTGCGCGCTCCAGCAGCAAAGCAGCTTTCTTCTGCTTTAAATGCAGCTTTTCTCTTCCAAAGGTACAAAAGCCTGTGCGTAATTTCGTCAAGGAAAAAATTCTAGCTTTATCGCTAGGAAAGGAACAATGTTAATTGCCAGATGTGGTAATAATATGCAAATTATAAATCGGATATGTTCCAAGATTTGAAAGGAGTGTTCGACACGTTTAATGAGCTAATTCCTTCCGTGCATGTATGACTGCTTTATGCTAAGGCTAAAGCTAAGAAATGCAGTTACTATTTTCAGTTTAAATAGATTAATGATTTGGGTTGAGCTAAGATTAGTGAATTTGAATAATTCAGGAATAAAATACTGGATACTATCTATCGCCTGACAAATTACAGGCATAGCCTCCTATTCTGACGTAGACTATGAAGAAACATAGAAAAACTCACCCGTAATCCAAATTAACGTTCGGCTTTATCTTCCCAATCTTTATGGTCGAAAGCTTTACGTTCACCCTTAAGATAATCACATTTCGCCTAATTCGGATGAACAACTCATTGGGAATTCACATAAAACGCAACTATAACATGATCTTCATAGTTCAAACAAATGATACACCGATAAGCAACTGTTCTAATATCTAATCAATCATAGGGCTGATTAATAACCCCGATTATTCATCACTATTTGTCGATTTACACTGATTTATCGGTGAATTAGCTTCAAGGCGTTCAAATTAAACTTTCCTCTAACTTCGAAACTTCAGTCTTAGCTTCATAATCTTCGACATAAATTTCTCAACCTCAATTCAGACCTGGAGAAGGCTTTCGTCAAACGAAAAGAAGCTGTAAGGGTGGGTTACAAGAGCGATATTATAGCTGTGTGATACCTAGCCGCAAGAATGATTTTTAAAAATTTATACAGAGTTGAAAATGAAAGCTTGTTAAGAAACTATAATATAGGTAGATCGCAAAGGGCTCTGACGATCGTCCTCTCTAGGTTTGCCACAATTCAAATTCTCCAAAATCGATTTCCGATCCCTTCTAGCACATGGTCTTTGACGGGTTTCGAAATGTTTTTTCTCTTGCGGTTTCTTTTTGTCTGCTTCTTTTTTGCTCCCCTTCGGTCATGCTCTCTCGCTTCCCGCGAATTTTGCCGAAGAATCGACAGGCCGCCGCGCACTTCCTTTGCCGGTCAAACTGAGATTTCTCTGGCTTCTTTTTCGTCTCTAAGAAATCCATGCTATTTTTCTTTCTCTCCCTCTTTCTCTTTTCTTCCAACTGTCAAGGACTTTCGTTGGCGCGGTCAAGGCGCGCGCTCGCGAGGGCGCCGGAATTTCTCATCTTCTTTTTCACCCTCTCAAAATCCTTGGCTATTTCTCGTTTTTCTGCCTCTTTGTAACCTCTGGAAATGCAATGCTATTTCCCCAGGCACAACCATAAACAGAATTCTTCCTGAATGAATACACACTCCGCATAGATATATCCGCCGAATTGTTATAGACTAAGGCGTTCGCAAGGAAAAGTTCTCCTTCTCTCTTCTTTCTTTCCCTTTTCTTGCTTTCTATTTCTATTTCTCTTTCCCGATAGGGTCAATGAAATTCCACAGTCGACTGGTGAGAGATGATCGGATTTATATTAGGACTTGCATATTATATTTGATCGTCATCGATTTTTTGAAAATTTGCATAAGTTTTCAAATTTTCCAACTTTAATTCGATATTTACAGGAGCAATATCGCCTCTTTGCCAATTTGTGGTAAAAATGTTTTGGAAAAGTACAACCATTTTTTTCGGCTGCATTTTTCCTTCTCATTTTTATCACTATCCCTCGATCAAAGCGAGTAGACTTCCTCTAAATAATGAATTGCTGCCATTAGATTGAGCAGCCTCAAAAACTACGCGTTAGATTTTACTCTGCCAAAAAATATCTTGAAAAAACTTTTTCGAATTTGTTTCCTATTCTTTTACTTCCCCTCCCATGATCGATGGTGTAGTGGCATTATTTTAGCACCTGAAGGTTTTGCTTTATGAAAAGTTCAATTTTTACAAGAAAAACTCGTAAAAATGAATTATTTTCAAAGTTGTGCAAAAATTTACCCAATTTCCTTGTGCTTTTTGGTGTAGCGGTATTCTTTTAGGTCCTCGAAAATTCCTCAGAAATTCCCGTCAATCGTTCGGGTGAATCAGCGATTTTCGCGTTTCCTCGCATTTTCCTTCCCACTTCTTTCAATGCTTTGTTTCAATTTCGCCAAGCAAAACATTTTGCGCCTTTTCAATAGCTTTTCATCAAGGAAAAATTGTTGGGCTTTATTTTTGCTTCTTTATATATTCCAAGAAATTATCAGAATTATTGCCATCATTGCTCGGAAATCATTGACATCATTCTTTTTAATTTCCAGGAAATTTGCAATTTTTATGTTTTTTTAAACTTACCTACCTTTTCTGCTACGTAATCTTTCAAGAGCTGTTTTTCGAGTCCTAATGTGCACGTTTGAAGGTCAGAACGCGTGCGCGTACCCGATTTTTGAAAAAGTCAGTCGATTTTGAACTAACCTCAAAACTTTCATTAAAGTTGAAGTTCAGTAAGCCCTTCCCACTCACTTTATGAACATTCCAAAGACTTATCAGTGGTGATTATTTTATTGCTTGCAAAACAAAATGTGCTCACTTTTTGCAATGATTACATTATCATAGGAAGTCACTTTCAACCTTTTTATGCCTATTGATAAAATGATAACTTCAAGCTATTTTTAAGTTAATTTCGATCCTTCCAAAGGTAATTATTGAATTTCTTTAATTTCTTCGTCACATTTTACTCGAATTTGGGTAATTCGATACTTTTTTGCCTTCCAGGTTCATAATTTCCCCTACATTTCTGTAATTAGATCGAAAATCAACACAATTTTCTTTTGATGGATGAGGAATCACGAGGAAACTTTGAGTATTCTTCCTCACATTTCGGATTCAGGGCAGAAAAATCCAGTTCTACCCTTGGATTTCTAAGACTTTAGGTTAAGTCGACACTAGAGGCCAACTTTTGCTAGTAGAATGATCGCAATTACCCGACTTTATGACTTCATTCTAGCTTTATTAGGGAACACATCTCATAAACATATCGATTCTCTTATCATTTTCTTCAAATTTAACTTTTTACCTATAATTTTCCTCTAAAGATTATCTCTTCTTGTAATTTTTCATTAAAGTATCGTTCATTTTTTCGAGAAAATTTCAAACTTTTCTGATTTTCAACTTTGTTTTGATTTACCCAACAAACTCGCGCGGCTTACCTTGAAATGCGGAAACAAAAAGACTCGGATTGAGGTTGACTAGAGAGCACTGAACTTAAAGAGATCCCAGAGAAATCGAAAAGATTAGGTTTCAGTGGAAAGATTTTTGGCGGGAAAGTCGTATTTTCGAAATTGCGTTAGGTAACACTTCATCATATTTTCGCTCGCGAGATGTTTGAATCTTGCACTTTCCGCCTTATTTGAACGTGTACTTTTCGACTACTTTGTGAAGTTCCTTGGCTACGAGCTGCTATATACAATTTTACACGCCATTTTGATAAAATTATGTGATTTTATAAATTTGGATTATCGATTGTTTTTATTATTTCAATCTTCGACTATAGACTGCCACAATTTTGCATGTAATTTTGATCAATTTCGTGATGTTAGTCGATAAAAAGATTGATCTTTCGCGATTCAATCAATGACGCATAATTCGCGCTTTATCATTGTTTATCGTGTTTTACACACAAACACGAGCATATTTTATGACTCACATTCTGTCATTCCATTCACAAAATATTCTGCAAAGTCATACCATTGATCGGCTTATGATGTTTGTATTTCCTTTTCTAAAATCCTCAAAAAATGCAAAAATGTCTCTTTCAATGAAATTCTTGATAATTTTACGTTTCCGTTATTCTTTCCAGGCAACTCTCAAAAACACGTGATCTTCCTTGACCAAACTTGGGTAATCCTCTCAAATTATCGATTTTCTTGGGCTTCCGAATTCAGGTCAGGAATTTGACTCTTTGAGGAACGAGGGGAAATAGAGCTAGATCAATGGAGGGTGTTAGACGGTCAGAGGAAGCGACCTATTCATTCATTCGATCAATGCAAAAGGAGGGGGTCGAACGGAATTGGGAAGGGAGGTGAGAGAGACTAAAGGATAAAGAGAAGGAGAAAGATAGAGAAAGGGGGACATAGTGTTGGATTAGTGGAGAAAGAGAGAGACCTTTCTCAGTACCAGCGCTCGGCCCGCGCGCTGTTTTTACCCTAAAGAGGGATAGAGAAGGGGGACGAGAGATAGGAGAAAAGTAAGAGGCGAAAAAAGGGAAAGAGAAATCGTGCGCAGGGATAGAACGCTACCAGCAGCCTTTGAGGTCTCTCTTTCTGTAAACCTCACTGTTTCCTTACCTATTTTCCTTTTCTCCATCTTTTCCCTGTAAAAAACAGTACTATTTCTTTTCTTTGCTTCTTTCTGCCTCTAAAAATCTAGCGCTATTTCCCTTTACCCAAATACTCGGACATCAAGTAACCACAGGCGCTGTGCGAGTGTGAAGAATGAAGAGAAAGAAGAAACATCCCCTTTCCTCTATAATAATGAGTTTGTTTGGGTGCTGGCTTGGGGCTTGTTCGGCTAAGGCCAGGTTAGGTTACTCTAGAAAAGAATGAAGTCAGGTCAGAAAAAGCTAGCGTATGGATTGAAAATGGCGTATTTTAGAGGTCAGACTTATTTATTATAAAGTAGTTTTTTAAAAATGTTATCTCCATGATATCTTAAAATTTTGAAAGCTCATTTCATTTTCTTCTAGCTAAGAATCATATCGCTAGCGTTTATTAATCACCTTTCATTATCATGGTTCTCTTCTCTCAATTTCTCTTGAAATATTCTCTTCGACAATAAAACTTTGTAAAATTTCAATCTCACGAATTTCCTTTCCTAGAGAATTTTCCAAAGTCGCTTCTATCCGCTCTCATCCTCTCTTGAGGGCTGATTTCATAATCATGGGGCTTTATAGCCAAGTCGAGGGGGCTTATTCATCACATTTCTTTCATTTGATGCTGCTTCCCAAATATTTCATCCCTCCATTCTTGAATTCTCTACAAATGTCCATATTTTATATTTTAGTCATGATGTATCGTCTCGAATCATGGCTGGTCACTTCATGAATTGATTCAAAAATTTGCTGTTTCAGAAGAAATGGAGATAATCACTAAAAACGTTTAACTATTGTGAGCAGATTACGGTTATCATCGTGTTGAACAAACTCTACTTTATCTGGCCATTTTTAACATTAAAATTTGAATTTTGATAATCATGTCTATTATTTTCAAAATCAGACCCCTCCCTATCTGATTCTGATTCATGCCTTGTGAAGCGTTCCCCATTTTCCAATTGTCTCTTTCTCTCGCTCTCTCATTTCTAAACTCCATCTCACTTTTCGCTGGTCCATTCCCCTATTTAGCCTTTTCATTCCATCGCCCACCGATTTTTGAATCATATATTTGGCGTGCCGTATTTCAGACGTTTTTAACTTTGTTTCTTTTCGTCTCTCAAAATCTAATACTATTTTCATCATTTCAGAAAACATTTTGTCAAGGCGCAACAGAAAATTGACGAAGTGGTTGAATCCATCCTGAATTGAACACCGACATGAGCGACCTGCAGTATTTGCAGGTATGAATTTTATCATTTAGAAGGGCTACAAGATATCTCTTTACATGTCAAAAGATAGGAAGATAAAACCACCTGGGATATAAAAAAAAAAAACCTTTAAAAATATCTTATGTGTTAAAGGATAGTAATTAAAAACGGATTTTATAATTTCTAAAAATTCAGGTTCAAAGGGCCGCGCTCGCGGACCCGGCGAGGATGGCCGAGTGGGCGTCGAAGAAGCTCTGCTACGTGCCTGACCCCAACGAGGGCTTCCTGCTCGGGTCTATCAAGTAGGTTGATTTTTGTCAAAAATCGAAAATTTCTAAGCTACAAAAAAATTAGTATTTTTAGATAAAAAAATTTCAGGAAAGAAACGAACGATGAGGTCCTTGTCGAACTACTGGATTCTGGAAAACAAGTCAAATTGAGTAAGGACGATGTCCAGAAAGCGAATCCACCGAAATTCGACAAAGTCGAAGACATGTCAGAACTCACTTATCTGAACGAGGCCTCGGTTTTGCATAACCTGAAGGAGCGTTACTATAGCAGTCTGATTTACGTAAGTCTAGAATTTTCAATATATCGATAATTAGGATGAAAAAGTCTTCGATTATGCTCACCATATTCTGCATTAAAATGATCCTCGTTCTATATCGAGACCAAAATGCTGCCGATAATCATATATTTGAAAAAATAATGAAAATTGTTTGAAGAAAACATCTTATCTTAAAATTAAAAACCAAAGATGGATTTAAAAAATAATTTTCAGACCTATTCCGGTCTGTTCTGCGTGGTGATCAATCCGTACAAGAAATTGCCGATTTATTCTGAATCCTTGATCGAGGAATTCAAGGGGAAAAAGCGACACGAAATGCCTCCGCATATTTTCGCGATTGCCGATACCGCTTACAGGTCGATGTTGCAGGGTAGGGTTTAGATTTTTTTAAGCTTTAAGAAATTCTTTAAGTCAGAAAAGAATAATGACTATTCTTGAAAACGATTAAAGAAAATTTTTGTTAAAGTAATGCTAATAACGGTTTAGCCGAGTAGTTGTATCTTTTGTGTCTATTAAAAAATAACAATAAACGCGATAAATTAAATGAAACTTCTAAAGTCGTCTACTTTTCAGAACGCGAGGACCAATCGATCCTCTGTACTGGAGAGTCTGGAGCTGGAAAAACCGAAAACACAAAAAAAGTCATCCAATATTTGGCGCATGTTGCAGGAGCCTCCAGATCCAAAGCTTCTTCGACTAATCTGTCTCCTATGAAGGTAGTTTTATCTTTCCTTTCTAAATAATATTTTTCCTAATCTTTTAAAAATACAAAATTTTTATATTTTATTATCCCTAAAAAATATACACTTTAGCCGGACGCTTACCGAAATACCATCGTAAGTAAAACATCGATGTTGTCAAAAATAGACATATCTGTGAGCCAAAATAGAGGTTTATGTTATCAACCCACTATTGCAAAGTGTAACGTCTTACCACTGAACCATTCAACCATCTATAGTTTATGTTCAAAGTCCCAAGTTATCCATGCTTAAAATTAGTAAATCACAAAATCGAAGCTTCATAGGTGGTAGCACAGGTATTGTCAATTATTGTGCTAATTTAATGTGCTGAATATGATTGGGAAAAATTGTGTCGCTAGGTGGAGTCGAACCTTGTATTCTAAACAGATAGGAAACTTGCCGTTGAACTAACTTTTTTAGGGTGAGCTCGAACAACAACTCCTACAGGCAAATCCGATCTTGGAGGCGTTCGGAAACTCGAAGACGGTTAAAAACGACAACTCTTCTCGATTCGTGAGTGTTTTTATTTAATAAGAACTCGAAAATCTTCTGAGATTATCATCAAACATTTGATATAAAGTTCAAAAGTTTTGAAGCATATATTATCTCATATCGTTTCTGAAAATTTTGAAGATACCAAGATTTATGATTTTATACTAGAGGCTATATTCATCAAACTAATGAAATTCAAAATTTGGCCTGATTATTTTTGAGATCTAATTTCAAAATTTCAGGGAAAATTCATCAAGATCAATTTCGACATGTCTGGCTACATCAGCGGGGCGAACATCGAGCATTATCTCCTGGAGAAGTCTAGAGTCCTTCGCCAAGCCCCTGACGAGAGGTCGTTCCATATTTTCTATCAGTTCTTGAGAGGAACCGATCAAGCTGGAAAAGGTGCGGTTTTATTTTAAAAAATGCTATCTTTTATTTCTGAAGTATGAGTTTGGAGAAGTACTTACTCCAAAATATTTATATTTGTTTATTTGTGATTCTTTTATGATTGGAAAAAAGTTCATTTTCTTTCTGTAGGTTGTTTCTTTTCCATCTCGAAAGATATGAAATTTCTCCTATCCTAGTGCCATAATTAGTCCTAAGGTTTTTGAAAATTTCATTTTCCCGCAAAATTCAAAAGGCATGACTTGAGGAAAAGCGCATTTTTCTTTGAAATGACGCTAAATTCGCCTTTTCAAATCAATTCCCCCGAAATCGTTTGCGAAATGACGAAAATGAATCAGCAAAAAATGTCAAAATCTTGCATTTATCAAAAGCCTTTTTATTTCTCAATAGAAAATTAAAACAATTTCTGCCTTTGTCTTAAGAATTCTTTTGAAAATGACAAATTTCTAAAAAAGAAATTTATTTTATTTTGGAAGCTTTGAAGAAATGTATAAATATCGAATATTCCACTATATCCGACATATCGAGATAACGAAATAATGTGAGATAAGAAAATGCAATCTCTAAATGGAACGGATATAGAAAGGATATATAAGGGCAGATATGTTAGAGATAAGGGGTTAATGAGAAAGAAAGAAAGAAAGAAAGAATAGAGATAAAGAAAAAGAAATAGACACAAGATGGACAGAATAGATTATCTTCTTCTCCTTATATTCTGAATATCTGAATATCAAGATCACTACTTTTCCATTATTAGATAAAATGCAGAAAATATAAGATTTAAAAAGGGAACAGAATTGGGAATTTCATTTCATGCAAAAGTTAAAAAATCTAACACCATCTTTGAAGTTCAAAAATTTTGAATGTAAAAAAAATAATTTTCAGACTCGTACTTGCTCGACCCGATCGACAAGTACCGTTTCCTGGTGAATGGTGGGCTGACTCTGCCGAATGTGGATGACGCAACGGAGTTCACGAACACCTTGAATTCGATGAAGATCATGGGCTTTGCTGACGAAGAAATTCATGGTATTTTTATCGATTTAAAAAATAATCTGCCCATTTGCAACGGGCATTAAAATAGAATTGACTGAAATTTATAGCTGATGTTTTTAAACTTATTGAATATTCAAATGAAGCCCCTGTGGTATTGATAAACGTATTTTTGGTATTAACTAAGGGTTTTGGAGGCTTATTTGAATTTTGGCCTACAAATGCTAAAACTTATTGGCAATAGTCATAGAATACCTATTCTCTATTCTTTTGAGTCTTCCATTTTAGCCATCCTTCGAGTGGTCTCCGCTACCCTGCTCCTGGGCAACGTCGAGTTTCAACAGGAACGAAACTCCGACCAGGCTATGCTGCCGGATGATAGAGTTATTCAGGTATCTGCACCATTATTTTACCTAAAAAGCCATTATTAAATTGAATCTTGGATTTCTCAATTTCTTATTGAATTTTTTGATTGAAAAACTCATTCCTTGTAGTTACTTTCCCGATATACTCCAAGATTTTGAAAATGCTATTTTTCATCTTTTTTCAGAAAGCCTGTCACCTGCTTGGTTTGCAAGTTATTGAGCTTACCAAGGCTTTCCTCCGACCTCGAATCAAAGTTGGAAGGGAATTCGTGAATAAAGCCCAGTCCAAGGAGCAAGCCGAGTTCGCAGTGGAAGCCATCGCGAAAGCCAACTATGAAAGGATGTTCAAATGGCTGGTGCAGAGAATCAACAAGTCGCTCGATAAGACCAGGAGGCAGGGAGCGTCGTTCATTGGAATTCTGGATATTGCTGGGTGAACTCTTTTTAAATCGATAAACTAAATGATAATTTTTCATATTATGCTCTATAGTGTTACATCGATATTCAACCTTATTCTTGAATTTATCTTCAATTTTTTCTTGAGATATACCTAACTTTTACAATTTTGAAATTTTCAGTTTTGAAATCTTCGAGTTGAACTCGTTTGAGCAGCTCTGTATCAACTACACCAACGAGAAACTCCAGCAGCTGTTCAATAACACTATGTTCATCCTCGAACAAGAAGAATACCAGAAAGAAGGCATCCAATGGGACTTCATCGATTTCGGTCTCGACCTCCAACCCACCATCGATCTGATCGAAAAGCCGATGGGAGTTCTCGCTCTTCTCGATGAAGAGTGCCTCTTCCCGAAAGCCACCGACAAGACCTTCGTGGACAAGCTACAGAAGACCCACAACAAGCATCCTAAGTTCATTGTTCCTGACATGAGAGCCAAGAGCGACTTCGCAATCGTCCACTATGCTGGTAGGTTTCAGAAAATTTTACATAAAAATAAAGCAAGAACTCTAACGATATCTTCATTCCTTGTTTCAATAAAACTTTGAAAATTTAGAAATTTCAAATTTATATGATTTTATTAAACTCTTTCCAGGTCGCGTCGACTACCAGGCGCACGAGTGGTTGAACAAGAACATGGAT
>LIAE01008458.1:64143-87438 GCA_002287525.1 Diploscapter pachys | reverse complement strand
TACTGTTTCTCAGGTACTTCCCTAATAGTTCTTAAAACCCTATCTTGATTTTCTTTTTCACTAAGTTCTCATTAAGATAAACAACATTTTATAGTGTTTTGTATAAAGAAACTGAGGAAAAATCTGGCTCCACAGAGAATGCCCATCTTCAAAAGTAATTGCAAAATTACTATAACCTACTATAAATTTCAGATGCACAAAGAGCAGTTGTCAAAGATGATGCAGACAATGAGATGCACAAGCCCTCACTTCGTCCGTTGCATCATTCCCAACCACGAGAAGAAGCCCGGCAAAATCAATTCGAACCTCGTCCTGGAACAGCTCAGATGCAATGGAGTGCTGGAAGGCATCAGAATCTGCAGACAAGGATTCCCCAACAGGTAGAAATACAGTAATATTTCAAATTGTGATATTAAAAGTTGCTCTTCGCTTTGATTGGTAAAACCAGAAGATAGCTATTTTGGTGCATATCGTGAATTTTTGCAATAATAGGCTGATCCCCTAAGCTAGTAGTCGAAGTATCCTTTCAAATGTCCCACATGACATTTCAGAAATTGAAACATAGCCATTGATAAGATTCTCTTTGCAGAGTCCCATTCCAAGAGTTCCGTCACCGATACGAGATTTTGTGCCCGGACGTGATCCCGAAGAACTTCATCGACGGCAAGGAGTCTGTTCGGATGATGATCAACTATCTGGAGATCGACCCGAATCTGTACCGAATCGGACAGTCCAAGGTGTTCTTCAGAACTGGCGTGCTCGCTCATTTGGAGGAGGAGAGGTAAGAAAATATTTTTACTAAGTTTTGACACAATTTAAAAATGGAATATAAAGTTAGTTGACATTTTAACTATGCATATGTAATTACTTTCTTAGGAGAGAATTCTGTTTTTATTTATGTCTGAATTAAAATCTTATTTTCAGGGACTTCAAACTCACCAATCTGATTGTCGCGTTCCAAGCCCAGTGCAGAGGAACGTTGGCTAGACGTCTCTACAACAAGAGGGTGCGTAAAATATTTAAATGATATTGTTGGTTAGAAACATGTTCGAACTAATGTTTTATTTATGGATGATTATGAATTCAAAAATTTGTTGAATTATCCTAAAATCGAATTTTCAGATGCAACAATCTAACGCGATTCGAGTCATTCAAAGGAATGGATTAGCCTATTTGAAGTTGAGGAATTGGCAGTGGTGGAGACTGTTCACAAAGGTAAGGATAAGAAAGACTCTAAATTTGTAGACACCTGAAAAGCCCTTTATCTTTCCAAATCTACTCTCATTTTCCTATTATTTATTTTTTTAATTCCATGAAAATATTATTTTCATTACCTAACAAATTCTAATTCCAGGTCAAACCCCTGCTCCAAGTGACCCGCACCGACGACTTGATTCATGAGAAGGAGAAAGAATTATCTGTCACCAAGGAAAGGCTCATGAAGATAGAGACCGAATGGAGTGAGAACAGCAAAAAACTTGAGCAGGTGAAAATGACTTTCATTTTTATTTTTGGAATGAAATGAGGAAGCTTTCAACTTTTGAGCAGATATTGGTATTTTAAAAGAGTAATATTCAAGTTTTGAACAAATTTGATTTTTACGGTAAGTTCAGAGATTTTCTTACACTTCAAGCAATAATTTGACTATATTTCCAAGTTGACTACATTTTAAAAAAAAAAAAACCTATCATTTATAATAAGTCCTAAGGTTTTCTCACTATTGCAATCTTCATCTAGTACATTGAACCGTAACTCTCAGCGTTTATAGAAATAGATCATTGTGATATGTTTTAGACATTTCTTCCTCAAGAATTCATTTATTTTGTGTATTGTGAATTGGTATCCGGTAACTTATTCTATACAAAACTAATCAATACCCTCTAAAGTTTCTTGGAAGTTTCCTATACGTCGGCTTTCCCTTTGAAATTCTGAACAATACCATCATCTTTACCGTTGAAATTCGAGGCATTACTCATCTCTGTTTCAAACCATAGAAGAAAGCCCCTTACCTTGATTTCTTACATTGTTTTTATCTCCTATTTCAATAACATTCTGCCTGAAATTTTCAAGTTCGAATATTTCTAAAGCTCTGGAAATTTTCTGATTGCTGTAGCTCGAATTTCCTCCTATTTCAGTCTCATTTCTACTTGAAATTCTAGAATTTTCCCTTGGGTTACCGTAACTCTAAATTCGAAAATGCGGAGTAACTCGCTTATGTCGTCATCGAGCTCCCAGCATCATTCTCGGTACCTATCGAGGTCCGGATCAGCCCAAACAGGGACCGGATCCGCTCTGAGCTCCCCGATTGGTAGACCCATTGCCCTACCAGTTAATTCTTCGCCGATTTCCGCGCGGATCGCGGAACTGACGAGAAAAAGTTCGGGAGAGTCGAATTTGACCGGCATATCGGAGAGCAGCATGAGAAGTTCCGGAACTATATCCAGAACTTTCCAGGTAAATTTAACTGAGGAGTTGTGAAAACCTCACATTTTTCAATTTCACCTTCAACTTTAATTTCATTGAACCTTATTTCAATTTGAAGTTGAAGTTGAAATTCAACTCCGAAGTTAAACGTCACTTTCAGCGTACAGCTAGAAGAGAGTCATCTTCTGAAGTCTCTATGGATGGAGGGAAATCCATCAAATCTTTCATGGCTCATAATCTCGGGGAGCGTCATTCTTCTATCGAAAGTGGTCGAGAGCAGGACCGATTTTCCACATTACACGAGGAAAACGAGGGCTCTGAAGAAGAGTCTGGTGTGATCAGATCTCCGTACCAAGAATCCGAGCCTCACGAGCAGTACGGGCAGAACCTCGAAGAGGAAAACGAAAGGGACGAAAAAGTATCCTATACGATTGAAGAGCCTGATGATCAGGATCAAATCTCCGTATTTGGGGAGCAACTTGTTCCCTACAGTAATCAGTCCGGGGAACTAATGGAGTCGAGCGAAATTGCCAACCAAAGTGGTCACATAGTGGCGTCAAGGGTCATCAGAAGGACTGTCGTTAGAAAAGTAGGGCATAAAATATGTCGGTTTCGGGAACTAAATAAGGCTATGACTATGAAATAGAGTCATTCGTGTGTGTTCATAGGTGCTTTATCAAAATATTTGCTCAAAAGTTGAATACGTTTCAAAATATTGAACAAACCCTAGACTTTGATAAAATAAATGTTCAGAAGTTGGAACCATGAAAAATAGAATCAAAATTACCGTTATTTTCAAAATTCAGGTGATGACCGAGCGCAACGTGCTCCAAAATCAACTTCAAGTCGAAGCTGAAAACGTCGCTGAATTGGAGGAAGTCAGAAGTCGCCTGCAGAAGAGGGTATAATAAAAAAAACAACAAAAATGAAACAAAATTAATAAACTCCAGGCTGAAGAGCTCGAATACCACAACAAGGAGTGCATGGACCGGCTCACTGAGCAGGAACAGACCCTCGAAGTTCTTCAAGACGAAAGGAAGAAACAGCAAGAGACGGTTCGCGATCTTGAAGAACAGCTCGAACACGAAGAGCAAGCTAGACAAAAACTTCTACTTGACAAAACGAATGCCGACAACAAGAACAAGGCGCTAGAGGCTAAAATCGTCGAACTTCAGGTGAGATTTTATGAAATCTGTTTAGGTAAATCTATTGAACTCGTAACACAATATTGATGTTTCTTTTAACTTTTTATGCAAAACTCTGAAACTTAGAATATTTTCAAATAGTTAGATTTTCTGAAAGAAAATTGATCAAAACGTTTCATAATTTGCCTCGGTTTTTTCCTTGACTCATTCAAATTTTCAGGACACCATCGACAAGTTGCTCAAGGAAAAGCGCATTCTCGAGGAGAAGGTCAACGCCCTCGTTGCTCAACTCTCTGAGTACGAAGAGAAAACGAAACATGGAACGAAGGTGAAGGGCAAACTTGAGCAGCAACTTCACGAGTACGAACAAGACCTGCAAAGGGAGCGACAACAGAGGGCCGAAGTCGAAGGCCAGAAGAGGAAACTGCTCGCTGATTTGGAGGACAACAAGGATTTGCTCGAGGAGAAACGATCCAAAGTCGAGGAGTTGACGGCTCAGTTGATGAAGCGAGAGGAAGAACTTACACATCAAGTAAACTTATTGTTATCTAGAATAATTGATAGAAGCTTTAGTAATGCTATTCCAAATCGATAGGGAAATTTATTAAAACTGAAATAATCAAATTTCAGTTGGCCAAAACCGATGAAGATGCCGCTAATACAGCTCTGCTTCAACGACAAATCCGAGATATGCAGTCTACGATCGATGAACTTCGCGAGGACGTCGAAATCGAGAAGACCAACCGAAACAAGGCTGAATCTATGCGACGGTAGGCTTACAAATTGTTACCGTTTCAGTTCATTCGGAATCTAATGGAGAATCCAGGAAATCACTATAAGCAAAAGACAAAATTTAGCCTGCATTATTCTGAAACTTGCCAAATAAACGAATTCCAGAGAGATTTCGTCTCAACTTGAGAAGATGAAGGGTGACGTTCTGGACAAGACGGATGAGTCCACCATGCTTCACGACATCATCGCCAGGAAGGACGAGGAGGTCGCCAGCCTGAAACGGGACAAGGAGAAGGAAGTCGCTGCTATTGAAGCTCGTTTGGAGGACACGAAAGCCAAACTCGGTCGACAAGTCGAGGAGCTGCATGAAGAGCTAGAGATCCAGCGGAAGAAGGCTTCCCAAATGGACAAGAATCGGGTTCAAGTTGAACAAGAACGCGAGGAAGTTACTCACGAACTCGCAATGCTCCAAGCCTCTAAATTGGAATCCGACAAGAAAAGGAAGCACCAGGAGTCTCAAATTCTCGATTTCCAACAGCAGTTGGCTGATCTGGACGAACACCGTCGTCAAACTCTGGAACAACTTGAGAAGGTCAGATTTTTTTTCTCTTCCAAAAACTATAAGCTCCTAAATTTCTCTTCGAATTTTAACTGTAATAATTCTTATCGGATTGCCCGTTGAGACCGGCTATTCAACCAATAAATTTACAGTCTCGAGAAGAATTGGATCATCTTTCCCGATCCCGTGAGCAGGAAGAGGTTCAATTTTCCACGATGACCAGAAAGATCACCGCACTGGAAGATCAAATCGTCGAGCTGACTGAGCAGTTGCAAGAGGAAACTCGCCTGAAGATCGCGAACATCAACCGATGCCGTCAGCTCGAGGAGGAGAAGAATTCGATGCTGGATGAGAGGGACGAGTTGGAGAACATGAAGGTACAGCTGCAGAGGGATCTCCAGAGCAGCCACAACCAGTTGGCCGATGCAAGGAAGAAGGCAGACGAGGGCATCATCATGCAGTTGGATGAGATCAAGAAGAAGGTTGCTATTTTTCAACTCCAAAAATCTTCTTTAGAAAATGTGTTTCTCATATCAATCTATCATCTTTCATGAGAAATACGATGAAAACAATTGTTTGTAGCAAAGTCTGATAAAAAATAAAATATATATATACAAATTCTAGTGCTATTTAGAAAAATCGATAAAATTACAGTACTCCCGCGACATGGAGAACTTCCAACACCAGCTGGAAGAGAAGGATACAGCCATCGAGCGAGCCAACCAGTCTAAGAAGAAGGCTCAACAGGACAACGAGGACTTGAACATCGAGTTGGAGAATCTCCGAGCCTCGAATCGGGAGCTCGAAAAGAGACAAAAGAAATTCGACCAACTTCTGGCTGAGGAGAGAGCTAATGTCCAGAAGGTTAGAATACTTTTGTCAAATATGCATCAGGAAATATCCACTTTCACAACATGTTTCTTTTCTACCAACTCTGAATGAGGGAGAGACTAATTGTAAGGGGCAATAAAACTTGAACAAAAATCTAGAAAGTCCAAATTTGCAGGCCCTGCACGAGCGCGACTCTCATGCGCAGGAGTCTCGGGACAGGGAGACGAGAATTCTCTCGCTGATGAATGAATTGGAGACCCTCAAGGCCGACTTCGAGCAGACCGACAGACAGCGACGACAGCAGCAGCAGGAACTCAATGATTTGGCACGGTTTTATAAATTTTAGTTAAACCGCAAGATCATTAGTGGATGGTGCTAATTTTGGCTTTCATGAATACTTCACTTCTTGAAACCTACATTTTTTCGTTAAAAAAATTTGGCAATATATTATCGTGATATCGTTCTTGTAGGATGAGTTTCGTCGAATTTCATATTCATCGCTGATGTAGCAAAAATTCAATATGCTTCTGAATGGTTCGTCTAAAAATTCAATGGTTCAAATTTCAGATCAGCTCCAAAGACGACGCTGGCAAGAGCGCTCACGAGCAGGAGAGGGCCAAAAGACTTCTGGAACAGGTATAAAAAAAACTTTGAAAAATCAAGGTTGAAGAAAAATCCAGGAACTTCTCGAAATGAAAGCGCAAATGGAAGAGCTTGAAGACCATCTCCAGCTGGCTGAGGACGCCCGGCTCAGACTCGAAGTCAACATTCAGGCCATGAAGGCTGATAATGAACGGGCGCTGAACAACAAGGATTTGGTAAGGAAAATCGTATATTTCAGGGCAATAAATGATAAGCACTCGGTCTTGTTCATTAACGAAGGCTTGTTGCCTGCGGAACTTTGCAGCTTCCGACTATTTTTAACGGAAGTAGACGGGACGAAGGATCCCTGTTATTTCCTCCAATACTGTAGTACGATGTTAGACACCCTTTTTATTGCCATTTTCTGGCACCCCGCTTTTTCACACGATATACAATATATTATCTTGCCCCTATGCATCAATAGAAGAAAGAGATTTTCCCGCTTCCAGAAAAAGAAAGCAGGCAAAAGGGAGAAGGATGCCACGCCGCCTGGAATACCTCTTCGCAATACATATGTTTTTGCAGCAAAGGAGGCGTGACAAGTCTTTGTTAATGAACAGGATCGTGCGATAAAAGTAGAAGAGATGGAATTTTATTGTGTGAATTTTTAGCGCCAAACTATAAGCTTTAGTGCGAAAATTAATAGGTTTAGGGTGGAATATGTGTATCGTAAACTAGAGTAGATGTTTTTAACACATTTACAATTCCTAACGAAATATCGGTGGTTATACCGGGTGTTTCAAGTTTATCTTCCCAATTTACTTTTTGAATAACTTTTTATTTTTAATCCAAATTGAGTACAGTTTTTGCATGGTACTCTCCTTATCTTATGATTTTGTTTGGTACAACTCTTGAGTCGAAACCAATTACCCATACCCATAAAACCACCTGTCTTTTGAAGGCTAATTTTTGGCAATAAATCGAGTTCTGAGCGTAAGACTGGACCATTTAACTGCGCTTTACCACTCAGATTAGCATATTTTGGTAAAATTTCAGGTAAAGGTGTTTGGTATCTTACCAAACTTGATACCAAATTAATTCTGGCATGTTTGATTATCATACGGAGCGAACTGCATCAAAAATGGTCCAGTCCTACGCCCACAGGGCTCGATTTATTGTCAAAAATTAGCCTTCAAAAGACAGGCGATTTCATGGGTATGGGTAATTGGTTTCAACCCAAGAGTTGTACCAAACAAAATCATAAGATAAGGAGAGTACCATGCAAAAACTGTACTCAATTTGGATTAAAAATAAAAAGGAAAGTTATTCTAAAAGTAAAATAGGGAGATAAACTTGAAACGCCCGGTACGTTTCAGGATAGGGCATATTTAGGTTAAAAAGGTCAGCAAAAAGCGATTTTCCCTGCTCAAAAACTGCATTAAATTCTAGTCCCTGGAAAATATGATTTTCCCAAAAAAACCTACCTCTTCTAGCTAGATTTTTCGTCGCAAAACTTCCATAAAAGAACGTTTCCTTGTTTTCGAACTGAGAGAACGAAAACACTCTGCGTGTTGACCCCTTTTCCCTCCCGCCTCTCACGCCGACTCACTATTTGCGTCTTTTCATCTCGTCAGACCGCATAGTATTTCTCCCTATTTCACGAGGCCTCCAGCCCTCTGTCTTCCCCAGTCGAAAGAAAGCGAACAAACAGCGCGGCCGAAGCAAGGCACCATTGGCGCAATGGATAGCGCGTTTGACTTCTAAGCAATCGCTTAGCATGGCCATCAAAAGGTTGGCGGTTCGACCCCGCCATGGTGCTACCCACTTTTTGCCAAAAATACTCTGACTTTGCCTCGGGCCATCGGCGACCTATCCGCGTGACATTTTTAGCCCA
Source organism: Diploscapter pachys (assembly GCA_002287525.1). Classification (NCBI taxonomy): domain Eukaryota; kingdom Metazoa; phylum Nematoda; class Chromadorea; order Rhabditida; family Rhabditidae; genus Diploscapter; species Diploscapter pachys. The sequence continues at coordinate 79,271 of LIAE01008458.1, read as the reverse complement.
TCTCGGAAGTTAGAAGAGAAGATTTTTTGCAAACATTTAGACCGATAAAGCGAGCTGAACGCGCACAACAAAAGCGTTAGTATTTCACGTTAGCCCCGAGGCGCAAACCCCGAGGCACAAGCCCCGAGCTATCGATACCATCAAAGGTTCAAAGGGCTAAACGTCTGACAATATTTATCGCTGAGAGCAGCACACCCGCGAAGTACTCTCGAAGCACCTCCGAGGCACCTGCGAAGCACCCTACAATCTCGGGGGACACTTTGGGGTGCTTCGCGGGTGCGCTGCTCTCAGCGATACTCTCTTTCACTATCACAAGTGTCCATTTTTCATGCAAGAGTTTTGTCGATTATAGCAAGTGGTCGTACGACCCACAGCAATGTTAGTCAGCGCCTGCATGATGGCACGAGTTGGCTGCGAGTACTTTGTTACCACGAGTGAGTACTTTGTTCCCAAAGAAAATAATGAGCACATTGTTACCAAGAGTGAGCACTTTGTTACCAAAGAGTAGAATAAAAGTGAGCACTTTGTTCCCACGAGTGAGTACTTTGTTACCAAACGCTATTTCTCCCTTTTTTTCTTCTTATCCTACACTATTTCTGCTTTGGGCACAAAGTACTCACTCTTGGTAACAATGTGCTCATTATTTTCTTTGGTTGCAAATCTTTGGGAACAATGTACTCACTCTTGGTAACAAAGTACTCACTCGTGGGAACAAAGTACTCGCAGCCGCACGAGTTTAGAACGGACGAAACGCGTAGTCATGCAGTTGTAGTAGTGAACGAGTTTTCAAAATCAAAGCCCCACTCTTCGAATACTTCATTCTGGCGTTTTATCACCATTCAAAAACTAATGACATTTACACCATGCTCTGAAAGACGCAACTTCTAATTTCCAGGAGAACGAAGACAAGCGCCGCTCGATGATCAAACAGATTCGCGACCTGGAGACGGAACTCGAAAATGAGAGACGCGGAAAGTCGGCAAGTGTCAACGCGAAGAAGAAGGTCGAGGCACAGATCGCTGAACTCGAACAACAATTGGAGGTCTCGAATCGGCTGAAGGTGGGAAGGAAGACATTACTCCGCATTCCTAATATCAGTTCTGTAACCAATGGCAACCGATCGGTAGTGATTTTTGAGGAAAACTAATCGGCACTGACTGGCTTTACTTTGTATTGTCGGCTGGTACCGATTGGTTTTTCTCATGAATTACTACCAATCGGCTAGCGACCGGTATTGGGAATGCTGGGTACTGTAATTATCGCAATCCTAAAAATGGAAGAAAATAGTGTTGTAACTAAAAATTCCAGGACGAGTACAACAAGCAGCTGAAGAAGAACCAGCAAATCATCAAGGACTACCAGCACGAGTGCGAAGAGTCGAGACAGGCGAAGGAAGACATCGCCGCTCAACTTCGCGAGGCTGACAGACGTCTCCGTGCCGCTGAAAACGAGAGAGAGCAACTGAGAGAAGCCGTCGAGAACCTTCAGAACATCAGACGCCAACTTGAAGCGGAGAAGGACGAGCTTGAAGAGCGTGCTGGAAAGGTGATTTCAATAGGTTTCCGGAAATTGGAACAAATTTTGAAACGAATTGCAAGTAATTCACATCTTCGATACGTTTGACACTACCGTAAAATCGAATATCTTCTGAGGTTTGTAATTCTGACATCAATAATTTCAGGGTGGAGGAATCAGCTCCGAAGAGAAACGCCGTCTCGAGGCTAAGATCGCCCAACTTGAGGAAGAACTTGAAGAAGAACAATCCAACTCCGAAGTTGCCATGGACAAGATGAGAAAAGCGCAGATGCAGGTGGGAGTCATTTCCCTCTAAACCCTGAAAAACAGTTGAAATTTTAGGTTGAACAGCTGACCACTGACCTCTCTGGGGAAAGATCACTGACCCAAAAACTCGACGGAGAAAAGCAGAGTCTGGAAAGACAGAATCGTGAACTGAAGGTAGTGTTAATTAGTCGACTATTGTAGACGCGCGGTGGAAGAATTGTTCGCATGTGAAGTATGCAAGTTGCCGTCAATTTGCGCGGAGCCAACGACCTCCTCCTTCGATCTATGCATGCATTGGTGTCGAGCAAATTGATGTTTACTTGCACATGTGGCATGCTAACAATAGTTCTTTCGCCACGCGCCTACAATAGAAAATCTCAAAGTTTCGAATATATTGCAATGGATTAAAAGTACTTCTTCCTTTCAAGCTTCTTTCTTCATATCTTGTGTCATTAATTGTTCAGCAGATTGAAATTTACGATTTTTTGTTTGAGGCCAAGATCACCGAGATGGAGTCGTCTTCTCAAGCCAGAGCTCGAGCTCAAGTCGCTGCCTTGGAAGCCAAGATTCACTACTTGGAAGAGCAGAACCAGCAAGAGTCGCAGGAGAGACTGAACGCTAACAGACAGTACAGGTAGGAATGAGATAAATTGATTAGTTTTGAAGTTTGACCTAATTAAATTATTATTGAATTTTGTCTGCCATATACAACAAAACAACTCTTACTAAATTCATCAGTAGAAAGAAAATCCTGAAACATCGAATTTTCAGACGCATCGAAAAACGGCTTCTGGATACTCTTCAGCAGCTGGAAGACGAGAAGCGCAATTCTGAACAATCAAAGGAAATCGTAAGTTCTTTAAAAAAAAAGTACTTCGATTATTTGACACGATTTCGATAAAAGCGTAGAATCATAGATCTACGATTATCTTAACCTAAATTCTACTTTAGTTAGATCCATTTAAATTAATACGGCAAATCTAAAAATCTAATTGCTTCAGTCTGAAAAGTCGAATCTGAAGCAGCGCACTCTGCGCCGTCAGCTGGATGACGCTGAAGAGGAGTTGGCCAGGGAAAGGACCAAAGTCCGCAATCTGCAACGGGAAATCGATGATCTGTTGGAGGCCAACGACACATTGTCAAGGGAGAACAATACGCTGAGGTAGAAAATACGTTCTAGAAAATCGGAGAATATTGAGAGAAATTTTATTATGTTAATGGAAAAACATTAGAAGCCTGAGGTGATCGTTAAAAATAATTGCATCTTAAAGGGTTTCTGCATCATGTTTTGAAAGATAGGAAAGTTGATGTAATAGATTTTTAATGTTGATTGATGGTGCACAGGCTGATTTTATATCGTGACCAGGGCTGTACGAAACGTTTCGTTTCGTTACGTTACGTTACGTTTACGTCGATATTGAGCGATTTTCGTTACGTTTTCGTCTTACGTGAAAATGGGAGGGTTGTTTCGTTTACGTTTACGTCTTACGTGAAAATGGGGAGGTCATTTCGTTTACGTTTTCGTCTTACGTCAAAATGGGGAGGTCGTTTCATTTACGTTTACGTCTTACGTTTTTTCAAAAAAAAATTTCGTACAGCCCTGATCGTGACTATAAATAATAATCTCTGACTAGTCCAAATTTGATAAGTTTCAAAAAATCTCATAGTCCAAACATTGCTAGTATAAAATAGTGAGCTAATTATTTGGCTGAGTTTAGATAAAATATAACCGAATTAAAAAAAATTATATTAAAAATTTGTTTTACAGAGGCGGCGCTGCTAGACGTCGTAATGATAATATCCGCTTACGCACTCCCTACCAACAATACCCTGGCTCGACGGATAATATCGCCACTCGCGACGAGGAACAAGAGAGCACAGGTTCAACCAATGGTACTTAAACAGTTCTTTTTGTAAAAACTAAAACCAACCATCTAAACGACTCAGCTATCTACCCAACTTATTCATTTTCTTAGCTTCGAGAAAACTATCGAGAGCTTCGGTCCTCTCGAAAGGATCGAAAAACGATTACCTTAGCATAAGAGAAGATGAGGACGGTGGTGGGTGTAACTTCTAACACGACTATTCTTCTTACTTATCTTAGGGCGCGCTTTTATTATATTAGAATTTAGTGCTTAAATGTTTGCTTTGTTATGGGTTCAAATAGTTAGAATGTTTACATTTTTATATTAGTTTATTTTCGACAAAAATCAACTTAATTTAGATATTTCAGCGTCGGGATCCGACCGCGTTGATTCTTCAATTGCGTGAACAACTTGCAATCGCTCGACTACTTGATCGTTAGGAAATAATATTAATATCGATTGATATTTAAATTCGCATATTTATACTATATGTTTACAGCTTTTTTGCCTCATTTCGCCATCGTTCTCGCCGATTTTCACTGATTTTCTTTTCAAATATTTTAGTCGAAATTTCAAATTATAAGTGGACCAACGCGTTTTGCTTAGGCTAAAGTTGTCTAATTTTTGCAAAAATCTGGGGTTCATTTGAAAATTCTAGAAATTATTTCGATACGCGACATTATTTGGTAAAAGATGAGTAGCGCGCATTATCGCCGCGCTACATTTTCAAAATAATGTCGTGTGTCGCCGTCCTGATACATTCTTTTGCGGGCTTCGCCTTGGTGCAACTATTTCAAGATTTTTCTTCTTCTTAAAACATCGATTTATCAAACTCTTTATCAATATAATGCTCATGTTTGCTTGATACTATAGTAATTCCGCCTTAAAATTGATGTTATGTCAATGACTTCCAGAGGTGTTATATTTTACTACTACGAGTGCTTTTTAATTAATTTATGATCTTAGAGAAAAGTACTCGTAGCTTACAAATTTTCATCAACATTCCCGCAATATCCTTATTATCGTTCACTTATATTCGGTTTTCTTATTTTCAATAATTTGAGGAGTTTGTTAATTTTCGCTGCCTTAACACTTATCAAATGTTCATTCAGAGACACTTTATCAAACAATATCACTTCCGTGCTCGTTTATATGAAACTATCCTGAGTTGTCTTATATTTAAATAAAGTTTATTCGCTTTTATAATTTACTTCAAAGCAAATATGATTACCCGAATAGATCTGTTAGAACGTTTTGAACATAAGATAATGGGGTGGCCTTCTTGCATTTTGACCAATCCACGTACCGGATGTTAGAGTTACTGAAAGATCATTCTTTGATTATATATTCTGTCACCCGATTACGATTCATTTATGAGGTATACACCAAGTTGGGGATATTTTAGAATCATATTTGAAAATTAGGCCAATAACGACTGAATTCTTTGATAAATTATTCTGCATAAATGTCGCAATTGCTATCTAACAAATAGGTTTCAAAGCTATGAACTGCCTCAAAGCATATTTTGGGTATAACGTATTAAAACGACTTGTTGGTGCATCTGACTGATTGTCATTAATTTGTTTTAAAGTCCAAATGTTCGGAAACCTACCCCGTAACATCGTTGATCAGCCCAGCTGACTCCAACTTATTCTCCATTTCATCCTTGTAATGTTTGTAGAAATGCCGGATATCTCTGGCCAATCCGATAATTGGGTATCTGGCCCAATTCGACAACACCAAGTATTCATATTGACCTGTCCTCTGATTTCGAGGACCCATAATCACTATCTGGTCTGAAAATTGATAAATTATATATCGAGGCAGAGCAGTTATGATGTCAAGTTTAAGCTAACGTGAAAAACAAATATTTAACTCACAAGGGCACGGATCATCTTGAATGTAGATGTAAGTCTTGTCCTTGTGTATGATGCCATAGCCAAAACCGACCTAGAGTTTCTATAGCTAGATCAATTTTTACTAATTGTACCTTTTCCCCAGAATCTTCACCATTAGGTCGGAATTTCTCTTGGACCGTCAATCCGTACGATTTCTCTATGTCAGCTTTAACTTGAAACTCGGTAGTAGGGCAATATCGGTTAGAAGCTGATGGGGTATCTAATACCTAAATTTTCGAAAGTTTCTCTGCAAGAAATGCATTTTTAGTTTAGCATTGGTGTGTTCCACCCGTGTGATCGATAATCAATCAAAATACTATCTTACTAACCCACATGTACCGTCCCTCCAGGGCCTTTACATCAACTTTGGGACTTGGCAGCATACCCACCAAGTAATCTTGAACACCCGGAATATTCCTCAGTATATTTTGGAAAAATGATGGTGATCTGTAAATTCAACTAATTTCACGAAATCAGCCCATTTTTACCTGTCTCGAATCAAGGGTGACCCTTTCGGAAGGCATGCTCCAGCACCCGGCAAATTTCCTGTCATTCCTGGCAGAATAGGAATACCCTCGATGAAATTCATACCGTCAAAGGGCTTTTTTAGTCTAAATTTCATTTTTTTAAAATGTCACTGAAAAACCTACTCACTTACTCTCCAGGTTATGCTTAGGGTCTTTCTGGACGGTTCGAAGGTAGTTGATCAGACCCATCGATTGGCTAAATGGCAGATGCTTAACTTTCATTTTTGCACAATTATGGATTAGTGAAAATTTTGCAACTTGGTGAAATTCGTGTATAGTTATGATTGGATAACGCCTTCTATTCTTAAAACGTGTCTCAAGTTGCGCATTTTCCGAGTTAGTAAAATTACGAACCTAGCCAGATCGCTGAATATCGGTCGGTTGACGGTTCCGCTGTCACCCGTAGACAGTCCAAAAATCTCGAGCAATTGGGCATTTATTTTCAATACCAAAATTGAGGATAGAATTAGATTTATTGGTAGCTTTAGCATGAGTAATCAGCTAATTCAACAACAATAGGTAAATCAATTAACCCTTTAATGACTAACGCAAAAAGCGGCGCGACCTTGTAGGGGACTAGGTGATGAAGAAGTGATGATAAGATAAGGGTCTATGAAGGAGGGACATATGATATCCTCCCCATGCCCAAAAGACGAAAAGCTGAATGATATGAAGATAGGTGAAAGTGAAGACTGACTGACGTGCCCGTTTTCATGTGATCTGATGAAGAATGGATTCGTAATCCTTCTCGGAATATCGATGTTTTTCCCCTTTTCATATCGTTCAGATCAGATCAAATTAAGCGCAAAACATGGATATCAGTTATGTCAAGTCTAAATGTGTGTAATGACTTAACGACTAAGTGATGAGGCAATATAGCCTATGTCATCACGAGAGTGTAAAGAGTTGTTAGATTATTAAATCGTTATTTTGCCATTATTTCTAAAACAACTCCTTCACCGGAATAAGTTGGAAAATGAATATTTTTCTATGATACCTTTTGAATCATATATCTAAAGGATATAGATTTAAAGTCAAGCAATTGCTGCACCAAATTTCAACATTAACAAATTTCAATCCGATTCCATTGTTTAGCGAACAAATGATGTCGATCAAAATGCTGACATTGAAACTGCGAAATGTGACCATTTTATGCTCGTTTTTCTATGATATTAATAACATCGGAACGTGACTTGATGCAATCAATTCAAAGATGAAAGGCTGAAAATTTCAGGAAGAATTGTGGAAAACGATACCTATTTGGACTTCGAACAACTTCACTGTACTTCCATACTTAACCAAAAGTTAAACTCCAGTGTTCATTTATTGAAGCAACATTTTTTCAATTCGCCAAATGAAGCTCCATACAGACTTGTGGTGTATGCTAAAGCATGGCCTTGGAGCGTGATCTAAAGACGGCACACATTTCATTTGATTCGAATTCGTTGAATTGATCTGATCCGTTTTTTTTCTTCTTATTCCGATCTGGAACTAATCGGGCAAATGTTCGTCCAATTTCGTGTTTCCAAGTGATCTGCTGATAGGACATAGCACTGGTTTACGATAGAAAGAGAGAAAACAGGTAAAAAGTCGTCGATAGAAGTTTCACGAAAAGTGACCATCAAAGGGCAAATCTGCGCGATGCGGGCCAAGATCGTACCAATGCAGAATTCAGCGAACAGGACCAAACCCGTACTGCCCGACTGTGAGATCTCTCGTCATAGGGCGACGCGTATAAAAGGTACAACTCCCACCGGCCCAAGCAACCATTTCTCGTTTACAGTAGTCTGCTTGTTTTGACCACTTTCTTCTCTTTGAAAAGTGCTATTTTTGCACGTTTCTAAATTTAGCCAGTCTTGATTTTCAGATAGACATGATTTCCCGACTGCTTTGCGTTGTTCTCGTCCTAGTTGCCGTGCTCGCTGTGACTGATGCCTGGGGATACGGATATGGTTATGGCATGGGTTAGCTTTTCGAAATCCGTACTGATTCTTACCTAGTTCTTTAGGGTACGGCATGTACCGCCCGTTCATGGGTAAGTTCTTTTTCCACGAATTCACCCATTTGAGGACAGCATGGAAACCACGAGCCCTCACACCATTAGAAACAGTCCAAGAGTTGTTCCTGAATTTCTGGCACTATTTCGCATAGCTTGGAATTGAGATCTTAGTTTCCAAATTGCCCGAATAGCTCAAATTCAAGCAGACTTCGGAAGTCATTAAGTAAACCGCTTCAGGTTATGGTGGGTATGGAATGTGGCGCCGTCCATATGGAATGTGGGGCTGGGGCCGAAAATGATCCTCTAGACTTCGAGCTCAACTTCAATCAGGACCTTTTCAGCACCTACTTTATTTATTTCGTATCTCATTTTATAGTCAATTTATTGGCTATACACTTCTTCAAGGCAATAATAAAGATTTCATGACTTACAAATTTCGTTTAACTATTAAAACAATACAATGCCTGCAAAGAATATTCTACGTCCTAAACAGACCTAGGGAGGGTGATCGTCAGATACCCCTTGCGACCTACCCCTAGTATATCTTAAAGTTGTTGTATCTCTAATCAATCAATAACGTGAACGTTCCAGTTTGCGACCTATCTCGCCATACAAAATTTTCCCTCTACGACCTACCCTCCATAGATTTTTTTCGTCTGACGAAAGTGCTCCCTAGGTGTGGTTCTAAAGTGCATTGCAAGAACAACAATCAGAGGCGTGCTATCTTCATAGTTCTAACATTGCTAATGAATTAGACAAATCGCGTCTCGTCACTTTTCGTATTTCCAAAATGGTCATTCAAGGTCAAATGAGAAACATCGAAGAACCAATAGGCAAAATTTGACCAAAACGGAGAAAATGTGTATTTTCTGTGTTCGACAAGAAATAAATGATAAAGTTGCAAAAAAATGTAAAAATTGTTTAGTTCGGAAAAGTATATAACTTTTCTTCTATAAAACTCTACAAAAATCGTTTTTCTTTTGTTTTTATCATTTCATCTCACCCTTTCATCGCTCCTAGACACTTGTTTTTATTCTCTCCCTCTCTTCTTTTCCCACGTTATTTCGCTATCGATTTTCTTATTTTCGCCTTTGAATTTTTAATTCCGTCGGTTTCTGCATTTCTCAAATTTTGGGGGAAAATTTATAGATTTCAGCCTGAAAATGGCTTCTATGCAATATAAGGCGGATGAGAGCAGTGGGATGGTGCTGCTCACGGGAAATTCTCACCCTGAACTGGCCCGACTCGTTTCTGACCGGCTGGGGATCAGACTGGGAGATGCGACGGTCTACAACAAGACGAATCGGGGTAAAACTTGAAATTTTGAAAAAATTCTAGAAAAAAACATGGAAATTCTGAGAATCTAAACAAAATTTCGGAGAAGTTGAATAAATGGCAAGATTCTAGAAACCTCCGTGGATATCAAGCAGTCCGTCCGTGGCAAGCACGTCTTCATCATGCAGAGCGGGTCTAAGTGAGTCGGAATTTCAATTGAAATATCTTTATCGCCATCCTCAGGCGAGACTTCGATTAAAAATATTTCTATCAAAATCTATTCGAAATTTTTGGAAACTTATCGAAAGGATCTGATTGATCGATTATTATTTTACTTTCTCAAACCTCGCCCAGAATATTTTTAAACTTATTTTATTTTGTCCACTTTAAAAGTCGCTATTATATTTGTCAAACTTCGAGTACAATTGAGGATAAATTTCCTCAAAATTTTCCCTAAAAATCTTGAAACCTAAAAATTGGAAGGTAAAATTTCCAGAAACGTGAACAACGACGTGATGGAGATGTTGATTCTGATCTACGCGTGCAAAACGTCGATGGCCAAGACGATCACCGTGATTATGCCCTACCTGCCCTACTCCAAACAGTGCAGAATGCTCAGGTAGGAAAAGGAGGTCAAAATAAACCTGGAGTTTATAAATGACTACAAGTTTTAAATTTTTTATTTTTTGAACTTCAGGAGATCATCCATCCCTATGAAGCTGATCGCCGAAATGATCTGCAAGGCTGGTGAGTATCACTTTTAGAAATATAAACTAGGCTTCATGGAAACGAGGATAAATTCTGCAATTGAGCAATGCCGATCTGATAGCGGATAGCATTTTTAGCGAATTTATAAAAGGTTTTCAAAATTGTTGAATGTTTCAAGAAATGCTGGTCATTATAAAATTCTTGAATGACGATTTCTTTACTTTCTTGTTAATAAAATAAAAATAGGTGCCGGCCGCGTCGTCTCTTTGGACCTCTACAAGAAGGAGATTCAGGGCTTTTTCTCGATCCCTGTCGACAACTTGAGGGCCTCCCCTTTTCTGCTGCAGTACATCAAGGAATATGTTAGTTTTTCATATTTTCTCGTTCTACTTGAAAAATTTGCCATCCTCGAAATAGTAATAATAATAGGATTGATTAAGAGAAGGGTGGATAAATCTACTAAAGATTTTCTATCATCACTTCTTCTTCTTCCCTTGGTATTTTACAAAAAGAGGGTGGAAACTACTCGCCATTCTCCTCGAGACAATCGAGAGTGCAAGTGGCATAATTTGTTTCCTATTTTTAATTTTTAGATTCCCGACTATCGTAACGCAATCATCGTTGCCAAATCTCCCGGAGTCATGAATAAGGCAACTTCCTACGCGGATCGCCTTAGACTCGGTAAATTTTTCTAAACTTCGAAAAATCCTTAAAAATTTTAGGGTGTAAGTGTTTTGCACACTAGTTCAAATTCGGGTTATGCTTTCTAGTATCAGATATAGGTTGGGAATATCGTGAAAGTCCCTCTTCTGAACTATCAAAACTGCGCACACTTTCCATGATTAAAACCGTGCGACACTTTTAAAAAACTGCAAACACACTCCGCCCACTCGTTTATTGATTTTCTTTTCGAGATTACTATAATTTACCGTATTACCACGAGCATGATTCTCAGAGTTTTGTGACGGTGAAGTTTTAAAAGATAACCAAAAAGCATTTTCTACAAAGAATAGATTTCAACAGATATCAAAAATTTTTGAATTGATCCCTTTCAAGATAATTAGCCACACAATGTGTCGATTTCTTCCTGAAAAAAATGAGGATTTTTGGAAGGAGACTGAAATTTCCAGGTGTCGCGGTAATCCACGGAGAGCAGAAAGACTCGGAGGAGTCGGGTCTCGAAGATGGAAGGCAATCCCCACCTCCTAGCTACACAGCCTACGAAATGTTCCCTTGTAAGTATTCAACCCCTAATTGCTTAAAGCTCTATGTACGTGTAGTGTCGTAGTGTCATGTATGCTGGAATAAGGTTCTTTCATTTTATCAGGATTAAAAGAAGAATGACGAGATCAAATTGTGTTTTTGCCAAAAATGATTTTAACTTTTTTGAAACCTCGAAAATAGTAGTGCAGTGTAGGTGAATTGAGGTTTGGCGATAAAAATAGAAGAAAACTCACCTTACAATGCTTCTTTTGAAAATCTAAAGAACTTTTTTTTTCGTCCTGCTGAAAGATAGAATTCCAAAGCCGTCTGATCTAACTGTTTTCTCCCACCCAATTCCTTGTTTGGTTTGTGCTAGTTCTGTGGCATGTCGGTCGATTCCCGTAGATTCCGCTAATCTCTGTTCTTTTCTGCCTTCGTAAAGACACTAGCGTTCTAGCGCAAGAGCCCAAACAAAAGCCCCCTCTCACTGTGGTCGGAGATGTCGGCGGCAGGATCGCTATTATGGTGGTAAGAACATTTTCTTCTTTTTTTTAATTAAAAAAATTCCCTTTTTATTTTTTCTCATAAATACGGATCTATAAGCAAGCTTGACTTGGAAAAAAGAACATCAAGTTTTGGGAAACTTATGAAAAAATTGCAAATTTCACGTTTTTTATTATCGAAAATTTGGGAAAATAGAGAACGTGTAATAAAATGATGAAAATCTCCCGAGACTTTCAGAAGTTTGAAACATTTCCAAAAAAAAATAATTTTGAAACAGATTATATTTGAGGACGACATAATCGATGACGCCCAATCGTTTGTGGCCGCTGCGGAGGTCCTGAAGGCGCGTGGAGCGTACAAAATCTACGTGATGGCCACCCACGGAGTCCTCTCCTCGGATGCCCCTGCATTATTGGAGGCTTCGCCGATTACTCAGGTAGAAAATTTTGACTATTTTTGAGAAAAGCATTTTACTGTAGCTTTTCTTATTATTTTTTCACAAGTTGAAAGGATAAATTTGATGATTGTTTAAAAGATGAATTACTGTAATTTTTATTTTCAGGTGATCGTGACGAATACCGTCCCGCACGAAGTTCAGAAAATGCGCTGCCACAAGATCAAGACTGTGGATATTTCGCTGATGCTTTGCGAGGTTTTTTTACCTTTTTATTTTTATCAAGGAACAATTTTAAGGCGATCCGCCGCATTTACCATAACGAGTCTATGGGTCAGCTGTTCCGAGACATCACTTTGGATGATTAAATTTCTAACCATCTATTCAAATAACTATTCCAATCTGTCTTCTTTCCTATCTTTCATCATAAGGCGAAGGAAATTAGTAAATAGGCTAATTTTCCATGTAGATTCCTTGAAAAATTCTATCATTTTGAAAAGTTTTATCCTCAAGTCTAAGTTATTCTGAGCATTTTCATACAGGTTCTTAGCAAATACTGTAATCAGGTGATAATATTTTAGCAATTTTATCGATTTTTTATTTCCAAAGTTCAAGGTTCATGACGTTCAGAAAATCTCTATCCAAAACCAAAACATGTCATGTTTTTGTTAAAGAAAATGATTCAGATTCAGGAAAACATAAATAAAAACCTTTTAGCTAATCCGTTTTTCTTCCAGAAAGGACAAAAATTCGATATAAAAGCATGAGAAAAGCGATTTTTTCACTATTTTTCGAAACTTGAGATTCGATTTTTTTAATTTCGAAATTTCAACTTTCAACATTTGCAGGCTTAGCCTCTCTATTCACTTTTTACCCACCGTATTCGATCTCGCTCATTTGAAAGGTAAGTTTGGCAGAGAAATAAAAAAAACTTAAAACATGTTGCAACTTTGCAATTCTTTCCAAGAACAGTAAAAAATGGACATTTTCACCAAAAACAAAAAGGACGTTAAAAGGCGTCATATAAATTTTTTATTTTTAAAAAATGAAGCCCAATTTTCAGTATGTCTCGTTTCAACGCTCTGATCGTCCTCCTGCTTGCGTGCGGAGCCGTGCTTGTCGAGGGCCAACTGAGGTGTCAAAACGGTGCGGTTTTACAAATTTCGGAAAATTCGTTCATTACCCTCTTCAAGATTCACGAAATTCAAAACTTTTTGAAATCACATTTTTTCGCCTTAATTATATTTTCCAGACAATTTGACACTTTTTGAAACATGTCGACGTTCTTTTCCAAAAATCTCTACAACGTTCTTATTTTCAGGAAAAAATACTTTATAGTTTTTCCTTGATATCTTCTGAAAAGGGCGAAAGATAAGAAAATTTGAATCTTCAGCCACAACAACCCAAAGTATGGAAAGTGCTAGCGAGACCCAATGTCGAGACGAGGACGTCGGCTGCTACGTGAAGTTTCTCATCGTGAACGGCGTGGAGAAGGTGCATCGCGAGTGTGTCACTCCGGCCATGCAGCACGAGTGCACGAACCACTACGCCAATAACGGCATCTGCTTGACGGCCAACGCCAATAAGTGAGATCAAAGTTGATTTTATTATCAGATACATCGATGATCGAGATCTTTGTGTGTATTTAATCTTGATTTTCACTCAGACTTTAAATTGCTTCAAGTAACATCCGTTGTATTCCAAAATTCTGATCATTCATTCTTCTGTTTTTAATTTATCAGAAAGTTCTTAGATTTTTGTGATTACTGTATCTAGAAGAAAAATCGAATTTCAGTGCATTGTGCTGCTGCAAAAAGGACATGTGCAACCAGATGGGGCTCTACTACAACATCATACCCAAGTAGGATTTTTAAGAGTTTTATCTTTTTCCAATTAAAAAATTATGAACCTGTATTTCATATCTTACCGTAAACCTATCTTCAAAAATAGAAGTTGTTCCTTGGAATGAAAATCCTGGACTTTATTTCTTGTCTTACTGTAGCTCGAAATTGAAGAATTTCAGATCACTGTACATCAGATCGACGGTGGCCAGTGGTCAGGTATCTCGTATCCAAGCATTTTTAACGACATAAACTAAATTAAATCTAAAAGTCAAATTTCAACGAAAATTGTACCTCTCTGGAGGTATTCAATAAATTTGATGATTTTAATCTAAAGTTTAAAAAATCTAATCCTGAAAGAAACATTTTTCAGATAGCCCCCAAAAGCGCAATTTCGGCCCAGATCTTCGGCACCGCGGCCCTCGTTGAAAACATCCCGACTAACTACGCTGCGGTTAGACTTTAATTTTTCGTCTAGCACATGAATTTTCTATAGTAAACTAGTTTGTAAAGGGCGTAGACCTGGAATTTTTTCCTCCCCGATTTTCAAAGGAAATTTCTACAGTAAATTGATTCGAGGAAAAAGAGTGCGGATCTTAAAAATGTTGAAAATTTGAAATCTAGCCTCATATTTTTCAGTCCGTCTCGCATGTCGGTCTGATCCTCGTGTTCGGCATCGGCATCGGCACCACACTCGGCTCCTGCTTCAGCAATCCTCTCTAAGGTATACGGCAATTCTCTATGTTGGAGGATAGGGGAATCGAAACGGATGGTATATCGAAAATTAGAATCTGAAAAGAATATCTTTCTCTAGTGTTGAAGGGGGGGATAGATCTAGAAAACCGTATCTGACAATTTATTTCTAGAATCCGCAAATGGGCGTCATCTCGAGGCCCGGACCTTTCTCGACTGACCTACACTGAAGAATGGACTAGCCCTAAAAATGCACGAAATAGTAAATCTTCTCGGAAGGGATAATTTTCCGAAATCCGAAAAAAAAAAAAAATCTCAAAATCTCGATGAAAACTGATATAGAGGCGTTCAAAATAAAATTTTCCTTCAACCCCGAAAGTCAATCGTTTTTGGCATGCAAGTTCAGGGCAATTAACCCTAATTAACAGACTATTTATCC